>VZRO01007202.1:417779-432823 GCA_013397915.1 Daphoenositta chrysoptera
CTGAGGAAGGCTTCTCCTCTTCCTCGGGGGTCTTTTGATGAAGGCTGGTAGTCTTCCTCACAATGCACTTTTCACCTTTCTCCCCGGGGCATGTGTGGTCCTTTGAGGAATGATTCAGCGGTTTCTGAGATGATCCTTGTCCCCTCTATCTTGACAAGATTAGGGCAAATCCAGCTTCTTAGGTTTTGTAATTAACATTTGCTGTCGGAATCAACATTTGCTGTCTCCCAATAGTTAACTGTGCTTCCCTGAGTTAGCTCTTGGTCACCCCTTTCTCAGATGCCATGGAATTTGTGGCTGCACTTGGCCTCTTGGGTCACCAGGAGCTCTCTGTAGGAAGGGAGAGCTCCTGCTCCACGGGATGCTGGCTCTGGTGGATCGGTGATAATGACAGGTGAACATTCTGTCCTAGAGCCAAGCTGCACAATTTTCCACCCTAATAGCTCTATTTCTTTCCCTTATCATTAGGCTCAGGTTCCACAGCCTAAAAGAAGTTTTATTTCATGAATGCATAAAATAATATCTGGAAATTGCTTTTAAGCTGCCATTTTTTCATGTTTCCTTTGTTCTTTTCCATTATTTGGAACGGTCTGGAAATGTCTGTATTTGCTCTATTTTGTTGAACAATACAGTGTGTATTTTGCTGGGGGAGGGTGGCTTTATAAAGGGAGAAATTATAAACCTCTTAACATACTTAGGAATAAAAATGGTGCCTTTAATATGAACAGATTGTGATGGACTCTGAACGCCAATGGGAGCTGAGGGCTAAAATAAAGCATTGTGAGAGTTGTGGTCTAAAGAGTGAACAGTATGGAGCTGAGGAAAAGCAGGAGCTGCTTGTTCCTCTGTGGAGAATTAAAGGAGCAGTAAAATACTAAAAGGCTCTGTCTGTTCCAAAGGGATCATTAAGGTGAGTTTGTTACTTTAATTCACTTAGAGTGGAGCTTAAGGACAATTTGTTCCTGATTCTGCCTGCCAGCTGAAGCAAATGGTTGTCTTTTCTTTTCCTCCCTTTTCAGCTGATGAGACCACAGAAGGCTTTGCGAGAGGGAATGGCCGGAGACAGGACCTGGCTCCTCAGCCAGATCCCCTTTCCATCATCCCCCCACTGTTTTCTGCACGCTGAACGGTGCCCACAGCTTCTAATGCCCCATTTAAATTGATCTCAAACAAGTGCCAGAGGAATGCATAAGCAGTGAGCTCTGCTTTGTGATGGGGGCTTGGTTGCCCTTTCTTTTAATTGCAGAGTTTCTGCTGCTCTGGGGCTGCCCCCATTGCCCAGCAGCTTTGACAAAAGAGCCCGTTTTTATCTATATGAAATGTCCATTATTGTCTATATGAAATGTCCATTATTGTCTGTATGAAATGTTTATTTTAATTTTTTCTTTGAAAAGCAATATGTGTACATAAATAACCCCTGAACAGCTCTTAAGACTGTCCCTCTCCCCTGATAACATTGTTAAATTTAGAGAAGGTACCCTGATGTTTAATTCCTGCAGACTCCTGGGCTGATGTCCCTTGCTTTGGCTGCTGAAGAGATGGCAGTGAGAGCAGGGTCAGGAGCTGAGATTCACCCCCATCCTGCTCCATCCCACATGGGATCAGACAGAAGAGACCCCACATCACACAGGGGACAGAGGGACCACAGTCCCTAAACCTCCTCTCTTGCCCTTCCAGTAGTTCCATTCTGAGAAACATTTTTAGGGTAATGGTTCTTCTGGGACAAGGCACCCCTAAATCAACATTTCTGCCTGATGAACCCCGGAATTCCATGGAGCTCCTGAGCTGGGCCTACCTCTGCTTCATGTAAAGCAGCCGTGTTGACATAATGTATTTAGACTTGTCTAATGTGTTTGACTTAGCGCTGCACAACATTCTGATTAAAAACAATTATCGCTGCACAAAATCGGTGTGGCACATATTAAACGGCTCCCAAACTGCCTGCATGACAGAGGGGAGCTCTAAATCTGGAATCAGCACTTGGGGGAAGTTTCCAGTTCCCTCTGGGGTCCTGCCGTGGGTTGGGCACAGAAACTCCAGTGAAGTTTTGCTGGTGGTCCTGGTTTGGGCTGGGAGAGAGCTCATTTCCCTCTGGGTTTGGAATTCAGCGTGAGGATCCTGTGGGCAGCACGCTGATGGTTTTGGTTCTTGCTGAGTGGTGCTGACCCTAAATTGGGGCCTTCCCAGTGGCTCTGCAGTGAGGAGGTGCAGGAGGGGCCAGGAGGGAGCACGGCTGGGACAGCTGGGCCAGACTGCCCTGGGGGACATCCCACACCACAGAACATCCAGTACGGGAACTGGGGGAACTGGTATCCCACACCACAGAACGTCCAGTATGGGAACTGGGGGAACTGGTATCCCACACCACAGAACGTCCAGTATGGGAACTGGGGGAACTGGTATCCCACACCACAGAACGTCCAGTACGGGAACTGGGGGAACTGGTATCCCACACCACAGAACGTCCAGTATGGGAACTGGGGGAACTGGTATCCCACACCACAGAACGTCCAGTATGGGAACTGGGGGAACTGGTATCCCACACCACAGAACGTCCAGTATGGGAACTGGGGGAACTGGTATCCCACACCACAGAACGTCCAGTATGGGAACTGGGGGAACTGGTATCCCACACCACAGAACGTCCAGTATGGGAACTGGGGGAACTGGTATCCCACACCACAGAACGTCCAGTATGGGAACTGGGGGAACTGGTATCCCACACCACAGAACGTCCAGTATGGGAACTGGGGGAACTGGTATCCCACACCACAGAACGTCCAGTATGGGAACTGGGGGAACTGGTATCCCACACCACAGAACGTCCAGTATGGGAACTGGGGGAACTGGTTCTGGGACAGGCTGGGCATCGCTCAGGGGTTATGGACAACTGTAGTGTGCATCCCTTGTTTTTGTAGGGTTTTATCTCTCTCCCCCTCTCCTTTTTACTACAATTTAATTAGTCATAGCAGCATACTTTGCTTTGTTTCAATTATTAAAGTGTTTATCTGTCTTTATCTTCACCCATGAACTTTTCCATCTCCTTTTCTCCCCCCATTCTGCTGAGGCAGAGGATTGAGGGAGCAGCTCATGGCCAACCCACCTCTACTTCCTTTCTGAAAAGCTTCAGAACAACTTGCTGATGTGGAAAACTCAAGGTAATCATGGTATTATCCGGTTGGAATGAAGGTTCTGATGTGCTTTGATTAAAGCCCACGTGAGGGAACAGCTTGTATGAGGCACAGCAGACATTTCCTTAATTTAACAAGCCAAGGCAGGATGAGATCCAGTTAATTTTGCTTAAACGATTATGACTCATTCCAGTTGAAGTTATGGCCCTGCAGGTCAGTGGAAATATAACTGCCCTGTGTTGACTTGGAGCCAAAACACAGTAACTCAGGGACTGAAGGCAGGATGGGACCTGTGGCAGAAAACTGGAGCCAGCAGAAATCCCAGTCAGGCTTCAGGTGCTAAAATTTCACAGAGAGACCTGCAGAAGAGTTTTCATTATTTCATTTTATCATCTTAAAACCTGTCCCAGCTCCTACCACAAAACATGCTCAGGATGCAGGAGTTACCCAGTGACACATTCTGACCTGGATTACTCGGGAAGTCACACAGATGAAAGCAGTGCTCCCTTCTGGTTTAAAAATTCCGTGAGGCTGGATGAGATCACAGCCTGTAATGGCAGTGCTCGCTGTCTCCTAGCACTACAAATGATCAGAAGCAGAATTACAGCGTGGTGATTTCATGTCAGAGGACAATGCTTTATTGGAGTTTGATTTACTTGGTAATTTAAGTACGCTGAATCAGAGCAGGGGAAAGTGCTTTAGAAGTAATTTTTTCGTTAGCTCAGTTATTTTTGGTTTTTTCTGTCTTTATTGTGACCTTCATCAGGGTGTTAGGGATCCTGGAAAACAGGAATAGGGTTTTTTTGAGCTGTGATTCACCCAAATACAACAGTGGTGAAACAGCAAAGTGCCAAGGGGACAGAGAAGGTCTAAGGGAGGTGGAAAGAAGCTGATGACCTAAATATGAACATAGAACGGGTTCTTTTCCTGATCCCCATGAAGATGATAACAGCTCCCGTTGATTACTAGCTGCCCACTGTTGAGTCACATTTAATTACTCAAGTGGGAATTTACATCACCTCATTTTCCCATCTATGAGATAAAACTGCTCTGATTCAGGGATGTGGGCTCTGCAGAGAGTCCAGAGGAAAGAATTAAACATCTCCAAAGACGATCCTCATGCCTTGGGCTCCGGAGAGAGGTGGGCTAACACAACTTCTGGAAAGAGCAGCTGAGGACAGCCCTGTCCCTCTGCCCGCGGGGTCCCGTTCCCTGCTGCCCCCTCAGCAGCTCCAGCTGTGTGCAGCTGGGCACGATCCCTGTCCCCAGCCCTGCTCCGAGGCTGGAGGGATGCCAGGGGCTGGGCAATAATCACAGCAAGAGGAGCAGGCAGGTGTTGCTGCTCAGGAGATCTTTAGCTGCCCATGAAGGCTAATTTATCCTTTTTTCACAGGCACGTCAATGCCACGCAAACACATCCTCTGCCATTGCATTTTCTGTCAAATTAACCCCCAGCACCCCGCCCTGGCAGGCAGCACTGGTGTTCCTGCAGCTCTGTGACAGCACCTCTCAGGGGATGCATTGCCCTTGGGGACACCAGAGGTTAGTTAAGCAGCATTTCTGCATGTTTGATTACCAATTTGAGTTAATTAATGGGCTGCATGTGATCTCTATTAATTAGAGCATGCTCAAGCCTTGATAAAGTGTGTGTCCTTCTAGCACAGCATAATGGCTTCACAAACCCCCTACAAACTGTGGTTAATTAGAGGTGTGTTAGGAATTAAGGGAAGAGAAAAAAAAGATAAAATACCTTTTTTTTTAATGGTTGTAAAATGCTTCTAAGAAAAGCTTTCCATGAAGTGAAGGTAAGGATAGGGGTTTTTTTAGAGATTAAATGATTTGGTGGAAACAATTTTTGCCTAGTTTGACAGCTTTGCTCTGACTGTATTATCTGTGGGAAGAACAATCTTAGGATGGAAAAAGAACAGGTAGGGGGACACATTGCTTCAGTGGAGGGGAGGAAAGACAGTAATCTCTGGTTGCTGTTTCCTTAAATTTGACAGTCAGCTCTACCCAGCTGTGTCAGCTCCCCGTGAGGGCTCAGCTCCCACTTCTCACAGCCCCAGCTCCCATCAGAAATCCTTGTTTTGTCCTGCAATGAACATTTCCTGCTCATTCTCCTTGGTTTCATCCCATTTGATGCTGCCCTGAGAGGCAAACCCTGCCCAACCTGGCAGCAGGGCTGTGCTGCCCACGCTCTTCAGGCTGAAGGCCATACATTCAAAAATAGGGACAACTAATTAACTTTTCACTTTTAGTGAGTGTTTCCTTATTTTGATTTACCTGCCATTAGGGCTGAGAGCAGGATTATCACTTCAGTCTCTGGGTTTGTGCCAGTCTGGCTCCTTTTATGATTACTGGCTTGGTGTGGGCTCCAAGCAGCAGCTTCCCAGTGAAAATTTGTGTTGTATCTATAGAAACTTGTACATTTTTTTCTGTTTTTATTGATCCAAACTCCAAAGTTCTTTGCTTTATTCTGGCACAGCTGCCCTCACAGCCTACTAGAGTTTAGGTCGAGCACAGAGAAGGCCTTTGTTCCACTGGGTTCCATAAAATTCTTAAAAAAATAATAGCACTGAGCGCTAAAGATAAAGGTTAATATATTTACTGTTTACACATACATCAATTATACATAATATTTAATAAAATTAAAATTTGATGAGCTGTGTGGAACTGGCGCTGTTTAAATGAGGGTTTTGCTCTTTCCCCTCAGTTATCTGAAGCACAGAGTCCTTCTGCACCGTTAGGAATTGTGTGTTTACACGGATTCCCGGCGGCACCGCTTGAACTCTTCAACTGCTCCTCTCCCAAGGATGAGATCCTGTGGCATGGAAGCTCCAACGCAATGGTAAGCTCAAATATAGATGTGAAATTAATATCAAAGCAGATTAGAGAGTGTGTGCTCAGCTATTGCCTATCCAAGTCGTTTTGCAGGACGTGAAAAGCAAGCAGCTTCGTTTTAGGAGGGCTCTTTCACTTAGCAAGGATCTTGATTAAGACAGATGCAAATGCAGCTCTGGCTATGTTTAAAATGGTGGCTGATCGTGATTTTTTTAATGTAAGGCCTCATTTCAAATGACTGCAGGAAATGGAAGAGTTGCTGGGGGGAAAATAGCATGGGCTGTGTGGAAAAAGCATTTGCCTGGGTAGACAAACAGCTTTCAAAAAGAAAAAAAGAGGAGAAAACCAGAAAAAAAAAAAAAGCAGCAAAAAGGAAGAGTTAAAAAACCCTGCCACCTCAGTAGCACCTAAGATTACCCAATATTTCTCCCAACAAAGCAGGAGGAATGATTCCCAGCACTGTTGAATCAAACCATCATAAAAGACATTTCAGTGCGTTGTAAAAGCAAGATCAGCTTTTCCAACTCCCTGCAGAAAGAAGGGTCAGCCTCGCAGCACAGCAAATTTCCCTGCCCTGACTTCTTTTCCTTCAACCCCTCTGAGTGTGGCCAGCAGAGGACACACACCCGAGCCACGTCCCCTCGCCTGGCATCACCCCCTGCTCGCACAGCACGGGACACGGGCATTTCTCCTTCTCCCCGGACTAGAAAGGGGCGGAGGAGCAGCAGCGGTGTGGGATTCCGAGAGGGCCAGCGAGGGGAGATGGGAGTGGGGTGGAAGGGGTAATTTTGGGAGCTGAGAGCAGGAGGAGGCAGGCAGGAGCACAGAGCATCCCTTCCCAGTAGATGGCTCCGTGGTATTCCAGAGCCTCGCTCGGTCTCCGCCAAACCTTTTCCCTCCAAACAGATGCTCCGAGCTTTGCCTTTTCGTTCGGGCACCCGGTGTCACGCTGAGATGTCTCTTTTTTTTTTTTTTTTTTATGATTACTGCTTTTCCCTCTGACCGTAACACGTGAAACTTCCACGGTGGAATCCCAGGGCAGGGAATAATCCAGCCCTGGGCTGAGTGGGACCGACAGCTGATTACTGGCTGCACATCCATCCAGATAGAATTTAACAAAGCCAATTAAAGCCTTCAGTGTAACGCAAGGATACTTCACAAATGGTATTCCCGGATTCAGAATTTTTGTTGTTTTGTGGTTCAGGATTTTTGTTTGGTGTTTTTTTGGTTTGTTTTTTTTTTTTTTTTTTTGCAAAGAGCACAATATGGGATTGATGAGTCTTGTTATTTTGGCTATAAAGAGAGGTCTTAAATGCTCTACAAAAGCCTGCCAAGTGCAGCCATTCAGTTCTACACCACAGAACCAGATGAGTTTTGCTCGAGTTATAAAATGCATTAATTCAAGATTATACCCCTGTATGCTGTGGAACATATGTAGGTACAGCACAAAGCTGACAATTTGTCAGGCCCTTTTCCAAGCCCTTTTCATGAAGAATGAGGTCCCATTTGGATCAATTACAAGTGAATAGGCATTACACACTGAAAATCATGCCTTTGTTGCTTAACAGTGCAAAATATTGTTGGTATAATTATTTTTGTGTAGTCCTCTTGCCCTGTGGCACCGATCCAAATGTGATTCCAGCTCTACCTGGCTCTGGCCCAAGACCACTCCACATCAGGCCCTGAGGATCCCAATTCTCTCACTTAACTGACTATGACCAGTGTCTGTGTGGTTTTGGTTCAACATAAACTGGTACGTGCAGGGAAATCCAAACATTTTTCCAGTGTCAGAGGTGTTCGCCAAAAATTGCTCACATCTCCTGTGCCCTGCCAGTTCTTCGTGGATTTCTCCTTTGTATTTGATGCACTTTTAAGTTCTGTATTCCTGAGGGTCATTTTGTGACATTATTTCTTCACTTTGGCCCCTGATATTTTTGGGGCCCTTTGATCATTCTGATTTTAAACCCCTGATTACACACAAGCAGCCAAAGTAGCCAGCTTTTCTCAGAAATAGCTTGCAAGAAATGCCTCTTCCTGCTACACAACATAAACAATTGCTAAAATATGCAGATCAGGAAAACTAATGATGTGTAATTCTACAATGTTTTAAATGTCTTAATTTAGTTTATAGGCACTGCAACAAAAAAGAAAAAAAACCAACCCACTTAGGGAGCCCAGCATCAGTGACGTGAGTCTGCTCTAGCTGAGTAATCACCTCTCGGTGATGAATTCTTAAATATTAATTTGCTGTGTGCTATTCATCATGTGCAACAGTGAAGGCAAGGCAAAATCAAATCTCTGAAAGGAGAGAGTACATTATTTTCAGCCAAGGTGCAGCGTTGCCAGTTCTTTAGGCTGGCACATCCCTCTTTCCCTGCCATCCGTGGGTCTGACCCAGCTGCCAGAGGCTGTTTGCTGGCAGGGGAAGGGCTGAGGTGACATCCCTGTGTCCCCAAGGTGCAGGAGCCAGCCTGGGGTGCTGCTGGGTGGGAGCAGGAGGTGGGAGGGTCTCTCAGGTTTGTCCCCGTGCTCCTGAATTGCTGCAGCATTCCTCGGGAGGTGGCCAAAGCAATGGTAATACTGATAGCATAGGGTTAAAATGTTTCTAAAATCGTGGTAGCTAAAGTAGGCCTTGGGAAGGGGAGTGGGCATTGTCTTTGATAAAATCATGTGAACCTACACCTGTGTACCCACCTGTGTAGTAGAGGATGAAGTTAAATGCGATGGTTATTTAGTAAATATAATTAAAAATATTTATTTGATCAAGAATCACGAGAAAGGAACAACAATCATGAGAAATATTGTGGGGAGGGGGCTTAAACTCATGCTTGGGGGAAAACAATGCACACGATAGAACAATATCAAATTAATGATTAACATATGATTATACAACAGTTACGTAAGGAAAAAGTATAAAATGTATCCATCTCGAATCCATGTGGGAGTCAGATTTGGGTCTGTCTCTACCCCTGATTCACAGAGCTGTTCAACAAAAGCACCTCCATAGAATCACCCGGTGGTTCTGTGTTTCTAGGCTAACAATGGGTTGATTTCTGCCCTCAGCAGAGAAATGCGGGGTCAGGGGATATCTCTGCAGAGCAGCTGCTCTGTGCTCAGGGTGTGTTTGAGAAGTGCAGCACGTTACAGATTTAGACCCAGCTAAATTCTGCTGAGGGAGGTCAGACACTAAAGGTACTTCAGCTGCAGCCCTACAACAACCCTGATTTACTCTGTCTCGTAGACTATAGGGAGAAAACACAAGTATTTACATGGAATCCTGAAATGTCATATTTATAACGGATCTAAGGGGATTCCTCATGCTTTTCCTCTAGGAAAACTTCACTCCTTGGACTTCATCCCTTCCTTGTCCTGTGAGAGAGGCAATCAGTACCTAAGACAGATAAGCAGAAGGGAAAAGTGATTTATTTCATACACCCTGAAAGTAAAAGGAACTGCTTTGGAGAATTTTCTCCTGTGCTGAGCGGTACTGGTTGGGTCGGGGGTATTTTAATGCACAGCTGCTTTCTGCTGCTGTGGTTCTGGTCATGCTGTGGTCACTCTTTATTGGAGTCATGCTGTGGTCACTATTGGGGTCATGCTGTGGTCACTCTTTATTGGGGTTATGCTGTGGTCTCTGGGATTGCAGATCTCAGACTTGAGGGCAAGGGAAACGTCAGCCCTGGAGGAAGTTTCTCGTTCTGCTGTTGAGAAGTTTTTTACAACTATCCCGGTGTTCTTAAGACACAATGCCAGTACACACTGGGGTGGGAAACAAAAGGAATTCTGCTTTTGCTGCTTTTTGGTGTGGGATTGTTGAGAAGTGATTTCAGCCACTCAGGGCCTCAAGGGTCTAATTAAAGTGACAAGTCTCCACAGAGCCTGTGATGTTACAATACTGAGTGGCAGAAATAGGAACAAAAATCACTCCTTTTCCATTGTCTTCCTGTTAAAATGTGTCCATTTGACAGGAGAGAGGCATCAGGGTGAGCATTTTCTTTCCTCTGGAAAGCAGTGGACACCCAAAACTGGGCAGAGAGAACGTTCACTCATTTATCTTTCACAAGGGTTTATCCTGTAGTAAAACGGGGATAATTCCAGCTACGTTCTTGTAGGAGTTCTGTGGAGTGCAGGAGTTTTCCAGGGTCTTTCTCAGATTTCCTGCAGAGTTTGCCATGGTTTATAAGCCAAGCTATGGATCCATGGCTGGGTGTTTGCAGCTCTGCACCAGGTTTGGCTCTGCTCCCCTTCGGGGTGCAGTGACGTTGATGATGAAATTCCAGGTAAAATCTGCTGGAGAAGTATCTCCAGACGGGCTCAGATTTCACATCTGTGGCCTTTTATCAGAACATTCCCATCCCCTTTGCTTGTGCATTCCCTGTCTACTCCTGCTTCCCATCCTGAGCCAGTGAGAGCATCCACGATTCGTGCCACAAATCCATTCTTTTATTAAGGAGCTGCTAATGGAGGAGAAATCACATTTTAGATCATCAATTCCTCCAAGAGAAAAGTCTCTGGGGAGCAAGGATTGCAAAATGAGGCAGCACACTCAGACCTTTCACACTCTGTGCTCCTTGGGCTGATCCCCCAGGGAACCACCAGGTTTTCCAATCCTGCATCACCCACTTGGGGAGTTGTTTACTTTTCTTTAGCACTAAAATTCTTAAATGATACTTAATCACACCAAAGAGCTTTCTTTTCCTCAGACAAATTGTGTATTTACATACAATTCTCTAATTGCTTACAACATGTTGTCTTCCAAGTGTAACACCTGCTTGGGGAGGCTGCTAATTTAGATATAACAAGATAAACGGTGGAGTTCTGCATTTTGTAAGGAAGGCAGAAGAAAAGCAATTTTAAAAAATATAATTAATTAGGATTACATAATAATAGCGATAATTTTTTTCATATTCCATGGCAGCTTTCATAAAAAATGATTTATTTTCCTACCGAAGAAAGGAAAATTTATGCGAAAATTTGGCTTCATTATAGGAAAGAAATGAAAAAGAAAAATTATGCCTCCTGTTTAAAAATTAGGATCCTTTAAAGACATGCAGTTTTACAGCCAAAAAAGGAGCCTATTTTATGGAATATGAAAGTCAAGGAGGAAGAACTCTGTCCTCCCACTGCCCCTCTGCATCCTCGAGCCTTTCTTTACAGCTGCCCCTGCGCCCCCCAGAGCTCTGATGGGACTCACTGAGTTTCCCATCTCTGCTTTTTGCTTCTTTCCCTTCCCCAGCCCTCACTGCAGAGACCTCTCCAAAGTATTTTCCTTCCATCTGAGGCCTCCTGCACGGAACAGTGGGGACAGAATGTTCTTCGGGGCTCCAGAGGCAGGGCTGGGTAATTGTGGGCAGGCAGAGCTGTGTCTGTCCTGGTGAAATCTTGCAGTTCAGAGTTGCTTCCTTTATTGACAAAAATGGGTTTCCTTTGCCCTTATTCTGCTCATCTTGTTCTGCTCTGTGCGTCATAAACTAAAGGGAATATTTGGTCCTGGTTGCAAAATTGTTGGTGGAGATGAAGCACAGGGAAATGGCCTGGGATGAGAAAATCATTTTTATTTTCACTAACCACATCCTGTGTATTGTCTGAGAGCATTTGTAGGAAATAACTGTACAGGGATGTTGTGTCATTTTTTTATTCCTACCATTCAACTTCATTTGTGGCTTTTCTTCCTCCCTAGGATGTAACTTTTCTCTTCTGAGTACCTAGATGTGCTTCACAAATTATTGTTTTCTCGAACTCATATGTATTTAAATGTAGTTTGTCTCCTTTTTAAAAATGGAGGGAAAATAGGATTCCACTGTGTCCAGGTAGATGGTTCTTGCCTTCAAGCTTGGTTTTGGTCCATTCCCTGAGTTTCTGAGCTGGAAACCCAGTTTGCCATGGCTCCAGAGATGTTTTTCCCTTTTGCCTGTGGCCTCATTATCTGTTCTTCACATTTTTATGAGCCACAGATCCTCGGCTGTGCTACAAATCCCCTGCCTCCCATCCCTAACCCCCAAAGCATTCCCAGCTCCCAGCAGGATCCAGCTGTGCCATCCCCTCCCACCCCTCACCTGAGCTGTTTCTAGAGGAAATGTGGCACAAGCTGATACCCACACTCAGCTTTAACTCAGGGGTTTCACTTTGAGGACTCACAAATGAGTCTGAACAGAACTCAGATCTTGTGTTTTCAGCATTTGCTTCCACCACGGAGAATTCCTGTGCCTGTAAACATGGCCCTGTTAAATTCACTGCAGTGCCTTTGATAACTGAGCTGTGACAAATTGTAGTTATGCCACACAATGCAGGGCTCTGATTGCATTCACAGAATACTCACAGAACGCTGTAAAGTCACTTCACATATATTTTTTTTTTCCCCCTGAGGAAGATATTTTGTTTTACATCTGGGCCTGGCTAAATCCTACATGAATACGTATGGGAGGTGCAGGAGGGGGCTGTGGAATAACAGAGGCTTTTTCTTTGCACTTGGAGTCCATTCTGTGCTGCAAGAAGCAAACAGCTTTGCCACCTGTGGCTGTTTGTGAGCCAAAATGAGAGGAGCTGATGTTCTCTGTCCTGTTCCAAGCACGCAGGTGTCACTGGATGGACAGTGTCACTGCCATTGGCAGGGCTGTCGATAGTGCCAGCTATCAAATGTGCCCACATGGCTCTGTCAGGAAATTGCCCTTTGCTCTGCTCTGGGCAGCCTGGCTGAGCTTGGTCACCAGGCTGTGCCTCGTTAACAGGCAAACAGTTTCTGTTTTAATGCTTCTGCTTCAGCAGTGGATATGATCCAGAGTTCATTAAATCACCGGGGTCTGTTTATTGAATGCAGAGGCCTTTAAACAAGGTCTTGGACTCCTTCTGAGAAAAGACACAGAGCTTCATTTGCAAGGTCACCAGACTCCCTCCATCCTCACCCATCTTCTGGTCACTGACAGCCTTGTTACCTACATTTTTTTAGGATAATAGAATGGTTTGGGCAGGAAGGGACTTTTAAACATCCCAGCCCTGTGTAATCAGCCTGGAAATCTTCAGCTGGATGAGGCTGCTCAGAGCCAACCTGACCTGGAATGTTCCCAGGGCTGGGGCGTCCACACCTCTCTGAGCACCCTGTGCCAGGGCCTCACCCCCTCACGATGGAAAACCTCTCCCTTATCTCCAGTCAGCACAACCTGTTGGAGTTTTGCTGTGGAAAAAATTCAGCGCTGCTGAAATGAGAACTTTTTGTACTGGAATACATTTGGAATGTACCTGCTAGTTTTGTCAGGAAGGATTGCAGATCTAGAGCAGAATTTCACCGGTGTGTTCAGCCTGTTCACAAAAGGAAGCAAGGCAGTCATCTCTCCTTTGCTTTATCCATCAGTCAGGATTCCTCTGAGTGTGAGGGCAGGAGGTTTCTGTGCTGACAGCCCACAAACTTTTATTCATTAGTACTTAATTGATCAGCATATTCATGGACTAGAATAATCTGCTTTGCCTCACTTTTGTTGCCTCCAAGACTCAAAATGTTTTCAAATTACTCTGTGATCCCTGCCCTCCACCTCACTCCAACAGTCTTGGATTCTTTTGCCACTGTTATTATTTTTTTTTTGAAACTTAGGGTTAGTTACTGAATCCAGCTCTGAAAGTGAGATTTTAGAAGTTTTATTCTCATAACTCTTCTAATACTGTTACTAAATCTGGAGAAAGGTGACCATAATTTCAGCAGCCACATCAAAGCATTGGCTCTTTCAGTTTTATTGTTGGCTTCTGAGCAGGACTGAAGAGAGAACACAGAGAGAAAGCAGCACCAGCTGAGAATCCTCTCCACCTGAAGTGGGGTCCAGTTCAGAGGTGAGGAACTGGGAAGCAGAGGCTGTGCAGCAGCAAAACGAGAAAGCCTGGCTGAGGCAAGAGAGAAAAAACCACCAGCCATGCAAATCAGGATGGACAGGCAGGAGAAAAATACACACTGAGGCCCTGGAGTTCACGGGGACTCAGAAAAATCATGTTATTTTGGGTTGGAAACCCCATTATTTAGATATTTTAGATCTATTTAGATATAGCTCCAGAAAATCCCACCGAGGGTCCATTCTGACACGTGAAGGCTCTGCATCATCTCCCAGCACTCAGGTGGCTTTGGGATGCCACATGGGCACAGCAGATGACTTTTCTGTGTCTCAGAGCCTTTTCCTGCCTTCACTGTGAGCCAGTGCAAAACTTGGACAATGCAAAAGATTTGGGAGAGGCAGCTTGCCTGGTGCTTGTGCTGTGAAGTGAGCATTTCAAACAGAATATCTGGATTGTTTTCATTGGCCACCCGAGGGTAGTTCAGCTGGCTTACTGCTTTTATTCCCATAAAACCACTTAATGTAATTGTGCAGACTGAGGCACAGCAAAATCAGCCACGATTCTGAGTGTGCCTGCTGACATCACTGCCCAGTTTTGGTCCTTGGTCCGAACTTCATCAGCTCAGGATGCACAAACACAAGTCTCAAGCAGCAATCAATGCTTCACTAATACACCACGTCATACATTTACATCAGTGACTAAAACTTGTGTGTGCTAGTGCAGAATATGGACCAACAGTGCTGCACAGGGCATTTATCAGCACTGCTGGAATTCAGAGGCAGGGCACAAGGAACTGCAGCAAAACAGAGCCACTGAGCAGGAGCTCTTGCCTGCAGTGAGGGGGTTCTACTCCAGGTTTCTGGGTTTTGTTGTTGGGTTTTTTTTGTTTGTTTTATTTGTTTCTTCTTTTAGGGATGACAGTGATTGTGAAAACAATTAACCCCCTCGTCAGCTGTACCCAATTCTGGGCTCTGAGGCTCTTAGAGTTTAGTTACTCAGAACAGTTCTTTTGGAAGACCATTTCTGTGGTTATTTCAGTGATTTAAATGTGTGTGGGAAATGACTGCTGTGCTCCTGACATCCAGAGACATCTGTGACTCAAACTTTCCCCTTTTTGATATGATTATTGTGGCCTCATGGTTTTCTGGTCTGGATGACACAGGTGGGATGGATCACATGGGACAGGATCAAATCCACGTGAACAGAACTACAGCTCTTTGCACAAATCTTAGCAGGATTTGGATCAGCTCCTCAAAA
>VZRO01007202.1:434857-447053 GCA_013397915.1 Daphoenositta chrysoptera
GCATTTCGATGTGCATGTTGGGAGTGTTCCACCTGCACGGAGTGCACCAGGGATCCTTGAAATAAATCCTGAGGGAAAACCCCCTTTTTCCCTTCTAACTGTGCTGGGCTCTGATTTTAAGAGCAAGAAAAGGCATCAGTGGCTCCAGCCACAGTTCCCCCTCTGCGCTCTCAGACAGCACCAAACACAACACTGATTAAAGATGTGTTGTTTGCTTTTCTGAGTGGTGCAGCAGATTTTGTCACCAGAGACACCATCCTAAACACGGGGCAAGCTCTGGAGGGAGCAGCAGGTATTTCTGAGAACGAGCTCAAAGCCTGACATCAGTTGGCTGTGCAGACTTCAGGCAGAGGGCAGGGTGTGGAAATGCCCTCAGAACACCAGCACAGCCATCCCTCAATGCTCCAGGCACACAGCACTCGTGTCCTGTGCTGCTGTGCTGCCTCAGGAACAGGGGCAGAGCTCTGTCTGTCACCACTGTGACCTTTAGTGGAGAGGGAGAGCTCTCACATCCCTCAGGATGAGGAAAAGATGAAAGGTGTAACAAGTCCTGCTGACCCTGAGCAGACCGGGAGGGAATGATCTGGGGGGGATTCATGTTTTTCATTCCGGTTTTCCTTCCCACAGTTCTGAAAGTTTGTGCCTTCCTTATCGCTTTCTGGGTTCCAAAGAGAGCGGGGAATTTTCTCACCCTCGACTTCATTTGCTGCGAAATTGATAAGAAGTTGTAGCTAATGGGAGCCCGTGGAACACAGATGGATGAGGCACTGGGAGAGGCATCAGGAGCTCTAACGCTGATTTATGGGACAAGTGGCTTGGGGCCACATGCAGTAAACCACTTGAGCATCGTTCACAACTTTAAATTACATCCCCAAAGTATTCCAGCTGAATGCTGGAGTCACTGGGCTCTGCTTTCTGCTGCTCCCGTTCCTGGCTCGTGGAATCTTAAATTCCTCTCTGCACAAGGCCCAGCTTTAAGAGGACATTTGGAGGGTAGTGTTCATTTTGTGGCAGTCTTTCCTCCTCTGAAATCTACACTTTCAGACCCTTTCCCAGTCCCTAGGATACAGTTTTTCTGAGAAAAGCTCATTGGATTACATCTTCAGAGAAAAGCCCTTGGGGAGAATAGATGGAATATTGGTGGACATCTGATTTCTGCACCTGGGCATGCTGAGTTGGGAGTGGAAGCTGTTCCTAGGCCAGGGGCTGGAAATTTTATTTTTCCCAGATTATAGGTGAGGATGGTGTTAGAAACTTTTGGGAAAGTGGGACATAATGCTTCTCACAGGGATAAGCTGGTACCAATCAAGGGATGAGCAGCATCATCACTCTCTGAGAGGCAGAGACTACACTGGGACCAGGTTGCACCAAGTTAAAAATTGTGCTGAATGCTGTGTTTGTAATTGTGTGTAAATTGTTCAGCCTGAACTAGGAGCAAGAAATGCATTCCTCTGAAAAAAAGATGATTCTGCACCATATGCTATGAAACAGAATTTTCAGGTACTCAGTGAAATTTTGAGTAAAAGCTGCATTACCTCTGTGAAGGATGGTCCTAAAGGACAGCGGGAGGGAGCAGGAGTGTACTTGTGCTTGGGCACTTACAGCTTGATTCAGCTCCATTTCATAATCTTCTATAATTGGATGTAGTTTTTCTCCATGTCTTGAGCGCTCGTTTACCTTTGGAAGGGATTTTGTGCTCAATGGGTGGAAGGTGTTCATTAAACAGGAAGTATCACTTTGTTTAGCTGCTGATTGAGCTGGGGGCCTCGTACAGGTTTATAGCAGAGCATAAACCAAGGCAGAGAGAAAGAACCAATCCTTCAGTTCAATTAGAAATGGAGAGAGGCGCAGCTTTGCTGCTGAGTCACTCGAGCTCTGTGAAATTCACCTCATTTTCTACCTCTCTGGTATCAGAGCAAGGACTGATGTTGTTTTCTTCACACCTAAAATACACCAAATAAATAAAGTCTCCTCTAGCCTCCTTCATCCCAACCATCCCGAAGTGTTTTGAGGCTTTGTAGGGAGAACATTCCTCGTGGGAGAGCTGGTGACAATTCCTCCCTGTGAGCAGGGCCATTCTGGGTATCCGAGGCAGGTGGGTGGCCCAGAATCCCAGAGTTACCCAAGGGCAAAACTGGGCCTATTGTTCAAAAATAACAGTTCAGGAGTTTTTAGTGTTCCCTGAAGGGACCTCTGCAGGTGTGACAGGGATTTGTTTCTGGGTGATGCCCACCAGAGCAGCCAGAAGGGTGAGAAGCTCCCCAAGGTGTTGGTTCTGATTTCAAACTGGAGCAGCGAGCCAGCTCTGGAGCGAGGACGATTCCCACTGCTCCGAATTGCTGCAGGCCAGGCCCCAAATGCTTTTTGTATAAAATGTTTCTGGACTGAGCAGCAATCCCTCTCTCCGCACGCTGGCTGTGTGGCCACCGAGCCGCCAGCCTTTCATTCACTGTAGCTCATCTCTCCTGTCACATCTGCACATCCATCCAGCAGGCTCAAGTTGCCTCATCCCACTTTGTTTCCCTAAAAGCAGCCAGCCATAAGCTCATGGATTCAGACAGACTCTTTCAAGGAGCCCCCTACCTCTGCTGCTTCTATATTCAACCAGACACAAGGGTCAGTGGTTTTCCACACCTCCATTTCCTCCTCATCTCCTGCTCTGCTTCTTCCAGCCTGGGCCAATTTTTCATCAAGGAGAGCTCAGCACTAGAAAGAACACGAGGCAGCAAAAGCAGAGTGGTTTTTTCCGTTTCCCACTGCCATGTAATTTTTTATTTTGAAATGTAAGCACGACATGTGGCACGCTGTTATTCAAGCCACAAAATTGGTGACTCTCCTCTCTGGATGTTGTCACCAGCAATCACAGACTGGGGAAAGGCAATCTCTCCCAGTCCTGATCCTTCCTAGGCAAAGGTAATAGATTATTCACCCCCTTCTACTCAGACAGTCTCAGATGGTGAATTTTATTTTTTTTAGACTACAAAAAAGTTTAAAATTTGCACCATCAGGAGCGCTGACTAAGCAGTGCAGTTTATTTCATGCCTTTAAATCAGAGCTGTTGAAATCAAGATATTTGCCTTGGAATTGAACTACCACTTTACTGGTTAACCTGGGCTGTTCCCTGAAATGCTCACATGTGTGGGTTAAATGGAAAGCAGAGCCCCAGGGTCTGAGTTGTTTGTGCAGATTTTTATTCTTCCCTGTGTGAGGATGGTGAATGCTAAACCTTAGCATTTTTTCCAAGTAATCAAACGCCTTCCTTGCAATCCTTGGGACTGGAGCTTGGAGAGGCTCTGCAGGCCCAGCCAGGTGATCAGAGGGAATTCCATCCCCCGGCAGCGCTGGGATTGCAGCTCAGGAGTGGTGATGTCTGGAGAGGCACCAGCCTGGCCTCTTGTGATCGTCTGTCCCTGTTCCTGCTCGTGTTGGGGGTGCAGGGATGAAATCTGAATTAAATCCTGGGTGTCTGAAAGGTCAGGGGAGGAATTCTGGTTCCTTGCTCAGCCTTTCCACTGCAGAGCCCACAGGGCTGTGACACAGAACAAGAGTGACCCTGGGTCGTGGCAATGGCCACGCTCAGGTTGTGGCAGGAGAGGGAGACACATCTGGAGGGGATCTGCAGTGGGGTGAATTAATCCCAATTTGGGAATGCACAGCTGTACCAGGCTGGGAGGCAGCCCAGGGGCAAAGCCTGAAAATCCTGATTTCAATATAGGGATTGCAAATCACCCCTCACAGACTTTCCTTAGGCCTCCTGGAGAACTCCCTCCCAGAAGGAGAGGCTGCCATGGGAACAGCAAGGAAGAGCCCTTTAATATTCTGAGCGTTGGGTAGACTCAGTGCTATCAATATGCTTTTAGGATGGTAGCATTGCTGAGTTTAATGATTAAAGATGCAAAAGTGCAGTTCTGTTCTGTACTTCCCGATGAAAATTAGACCCTCCAGAGATTATGGATAAATGACTACATATCCCAGAAAGTAATTTGAGCAAGTTCCAGATCACTGACCAGAAGAAAATTCAACTGCTGAACACAAAGACATGTTTGCAGCCATGAACACTATCTGACAGGGTAACTAGATTATGTCAGATTTTGCTTACAGGCAACTGAAAGTAAATAAACCTGAAAAATTACTTTACAGTGTATGACTGTAGGTGGTGAAAAATACCACTCATGAAGAATTATGATCCAAACCAGCATTACCTTTATGTTCCTAATCTGCTCTCAAGGCTTTCTTTTTGTCTTTAAAATAAAAAGAATAATAAAAAAAAATGCTACAACCTTAATATTTCTTACGTGTCAGCTCAGACCCCCTTGGGTTAATACATTCCGCAGTCTTGTTGTTTACTTCTCATTAAGCTAAATGTTTTATGCAAATCATCTGACATAAAGCCAGACGACCAATCTAGAAAGGCTGTAATTCCATCTGATGAGTTCATTCAACTGAAATCTGTACTTAATTTCCATAATTATACTACCCTATTCTCATAATGTGAACTGATTACTGCAAAAACACAAAATAACTGAAATGCATTCAGATTTAAAATATGAAAATGATATGTCCCTTTGGGCACAAGAGTTATGTTTTACAAACAGTTTCTCTATTTTCTTTATTTTCTCCAACAAAATATCTCTTTATTTAAGGCTTTGCCAGCCTCATTTAAAGACTATTAAAATGATAAGAGCTATTTCTAATGCAGTGTTGCCTTGCTAGTAAAAAAAAAATGAAAGAGGAGAAAAAAGCATGGGAAAAGAAAAGAAAATTGAGGGGAAAAAAATCCACCAGGGCATTAATAATTATATTAATGCATTATGCTCAAAAGCCTGAAGATTGCTATCTTCCTTGTCATGGAGCTTAAACTCAGAACAAACTGGCTGTGTTCTTGCTGACAAGTCTAAGTAGCTTCTTAATTATGGAATCAGACAAAATGAAGTTGCTGCTGCACCACTCAGGCATGAAAAGACCCAGGGTAGTTGTTCTCCCACAGCTCCGAGGCGCTGGCAAGGGCCTGAACTTCCTCTGGGAAGCTCAAGCCTTCCAAAAATCAGGCTCAAATACCTCCTTTGGGAAGCTCAAGCCTTCCAAAAATCAGGCTCAAATACCTCCTTTGCTTGCTCAGAACCGGAAAGGAGAGCTGTGCTCCAGCTTTGGGTTGGATTTCTGGTGGTTTCTGGTTCCGTTTCTGGTGGAGGGAATCTTGTTTATAAAACAGTGATGTTTTTCAACGTGCCCCTTCCTGCAAGGTCCCAAGGTGACAGCCCTAAAAATTAAGTCATTAAGTCACTAGAAGACCAGGCTTTTATATATATATATATGTGTGTGTGTGTATGTATATATATTTTTTTTATTATTCTGTCTGGTTGTCTTATTGACAACAACAATTACAAAAAGTTGCACTTAAGTGCAGCAACACTCAGCACACCTGATGGGAAGGGCAGGATACAAAAGAGGTGTTTGAAGAGGTTCAATGACATTAACCTGATGGTGTCACAACCCCTCCCTCTCACCTATAGAAAGGTGCTCTGATATTCAGAATCGTGTATTTCCATGCAAAAACCACCCCATTTTAATTTTTTTTTTTTTTTTTTGTCTCCTGCATAGAACTAAACCTCCATTTCCTTGACCCTTTTGTCTGTCCAGTGGGTTCCCAAATAATTTTTTTAATCTGGGTACACACCCCTGCCTGGTGCTGACCCTCCCTCCTTCTCTGTGGGGCAAAAAGGCAAAACCGCAGCAGTTTTATTTCTGTTATATTTTTCTCATTCTTGTCTCGGGCATTCCCGAACTTTCCCGTGTGGTAGCTGGTTTCAGGCTTTGCCTGATCTCTGAGTGCTTTTAACTTGCAAGGAGCTGAATAATGCAGCTCAATTTCTTTTTTTTAAAACGTTCCAGAGGCTTGAGTGTGCAGCAGACAGTGATATATGATGGATGGTGAAACCAGTTAAATGTGCCACACTGCTGCGAGCCTGGGCAATAATTCTGCTCCAGGAATTCTGTAGAATGCAGATAATTCTGCTCTTACCACGATGACCTTTCTGGGGAAGAAAAAAAAAACCAGAGAGCAGAATCACGTTAGAGCTTTCTAATAAAAATAAGAAGTAATCCTGTTAAATTCAAGCTCATCCAGCTAAATCACTTGAGCTTTACAATATCCCTGCTTTAAATATCCTCAGCTGAGTTTGCTGAAATGAGAAACACTCCTGGATAAACAGCAGCAGGCCCTGCTCAGTGGGCAGAGGGATGGCAGCACATCTGTCAGTGCTGGGAGATGCCCTCTGGGCCAGAGAGAAGCTCGTGGGGCCTTGGAATTTGGGAATTTCTTAAAGAACTGGGGCCAACTCAGGACTTCTGTGAAGTTGCCCAAACCTCCCCTTAATGGTTTGTTCTGTTTGTGCAGTTCAGCAGAGCCCCTTGCTGGGACACTCAGAAAGAAGAGTGTCACTTACTTAATTGTCATTATCACTTCCTGGAGCAACTGGTTATTCTGGAAGAATGAATCCTCGTTTATTTAATTAGTTTAATGGCCTGGAAGTGTCTAAGCCCAAAAGCTCGTTCCAGCTAACTGGAAAGCTCTCTGTGCTGAAAACAAAGGTTGCTCATAGCCTCTCGGATTATTAAGTTTGTATTTTTTAATCAGAACTCAGAAAAAAAATATTATTCCATAAGCCACGTCCTAGGAATTTTACAGTTGAGAGAAGTCCCTTTAAGAAACTAAATTGCATTTTGCTTGTCTGCAGGAAAGGCTAATGAGGCCAATCTGAAAGGGATGTCATTTGTTCTGAAAAGTGTTGGCCGTTGTAGATTCCTTCATCTACTGGGGAGAATGACCCAATTTTACTCCAGATGAGCCTGCTTTGGATCCAGCAGTTTGGATTTGTGTGCACTGAACGATTCTGCTTTTACTGGGCTTATTTGCATGAAGCAATTTGGATGTTGTTTGGTCATAAAAAGACTCTTGCCTGTATTTTCCTGGAGTTTTTTAAGTGATAAACTGTAGTATTTACAAAATGAGGAGTATAAGAATATTTTACTAAATGAGGAGTATAAGAATATTTTTTCATTGTCTGTGGCTCCCTGGGATTTACCTTGAATCAATCTCAGTGTTTTATTGCAACAGTGTTCACCAAATACATATTTTGTTTGTATCTCTCCCCACTTCCTTTTGCTGCCACTCAAAATTAACATTAATTCAAATGGGTTGGATTTATATTACACAAAATTTGGGTTGCAGCACGGATTTGCATTGCAGTTGAGCAGAGTAAACCACTAATAGTATTTTTATTGTGGTTACAGCTGCTACCACTTCAATTTGTTACACAAATAGCACTGCTTTTATTTTTATCTTGAATTCTCCCTTAATGAGATACCTGTGTGCTCCCAGAGCTGTTGGTTTGTGACCTGGGGAATGGAGGGGATGAACCTGCTGGCATCACTCTCCTGCCACCACAGCTCTCCTCCTTCCAGTCCTGTTCCCAGCTGGCTGCTCTGCCTGGAAATACCTAATCCTTGCTTATTCAATTTACAGAGGGCCTATTTAAAGTAATTTCCAACATACAATAACTGGTTCTTCAGTCTTATCTGCAGATCTTCTAAATATCAGGCTCTGGGAGCAGAGGGAGTGGAATAATCATGGAGGAAATGCCTCAGAGGAGGATTTTCAGATTTTCACTCAGGCACGTGCTTCTGCCTCTTTGCAGTCCAACAGGGCATTAAACCCATCCCTTAAAAAGGAGTTTTTAATGTTGTTTGCACCAGGTGGAACCAAAATAGTTAGGGTGAAATAAAGAGCTAAAGAGAGACTTGGGGGATAGCAGGGTAACAGAGAGAAAATATTTAGTAGGAAAATAAGTATTTATGAACATCTGCAAATATTATTGCATTTTACATGAAGCTCCTCTGGTAACAGCTTAATGTTTTTCCAGGCTAAAGGGAAATTCAGTAGTAGAATCTGCTTTGCAGGAAGATCTTTCTGAGAGAAGTGGAGCAGGGTGGAGAAGGAGGAGGGAACAGAGCTGCCTCTGGGGACGGAAAAGGGATTAAATTGAGGGGTGTTGGTGGAAATCTCCTTTGCAGTCTTACATCAATTTTACAAACCCACAAATTAATTGAAGTGATTCAGGACAGCTTAAACCATTGGAAGGTTTTACTCACTCCTGGTCTGAAAGGTTTCAATGAAAATGTACTCTGAATAGTGGCTCAGTAATTGGAATTCATGTACTGGCTACTAATTGAATGCCTAATCAGAATCTATTACTGCAGCTCCTCCTAACAAAAAATATATGTTCTGGAGTGTAATTCAACTCAAATTATCTGCCACGTCCATAGATTCAGCCCCCCTAATCTTCAGAGAAACAATTGTGCAGAGCAAATATTGACACATGTTGTGCATGTCAAGCTTCCGTCTCCACTGTTCAGGGCTTTGCGTCACATTTGGAAAAGAAACCCGATTTTAATTTTTCTCCAAACATCACATTATAATCCCTGCATGTTTGCTTTACAAAGAAGCTGTCTAATTAGTAGACTTCTAATTAAGTTCATATGCAAAGTTGTTGTATCAGGTGCCCATTTCAAGCATTAGAACCTTTGGAACTCCCAGAATTTCTGGTGGCCTCGAGTGACATCCCCATTTGCATGAAGGGATGCAAATTTTTAACTTTTTAAAACAGTGGTTTAAAGCCCTTTAAGTTCATGTGCTTCAGCCTAATGGATTTAGTAACAGATCTTGCAGTGCTGTTATCAGGGGAGCCTGAAGAATCCAGACCAGGTTAAGCTGCCCAAATGCCTCGGGATCATCACCGGGGTCTCCGTGTGGCTGCAAATTTCCTGACACAACCAACCCCACACACTGGACTTAAAAGTTTATTATGGAGGTGAAGTTGATGCCTTATCCCTGTTCTTAAAATCAGAGCTGAACACGGTCAGAAGGGAAAAAGGGGTTTTTCCCTCGGTGTTTATTTCAAGGATCCCTGGTGCGCTCTGTGCAGGTGGAACACTCCCAACATGTTCATCAAAATGCACACCCCAAAATGCACACCCCAAAATGCCCCACACGACAGATGTGCTATAGAATTACAGCCCCAGTCCTCCCCCTCTCCCCCCCAGAACCCTCCCCTGGCCAGACCCATCTCTGAGTTTACAAAATGTGTTCCAGAGAGGACCTTGGTGTCTGAGGCCTCCGAGATGTTCAGTCTCCCAACTCAACAAAACATCAAGTCCAGGAATGTAGGCTAAAAGAACCACCAAGAATACAAAAGGCCACAAAGGCATACAAAAGAGGTATAAAAGAAAAGGCAAAAAATCATTATGGCATCAAAGTCAAACACTTGTCTACAAGTCCCAGTCCTGGAGACTTGGCTGTGAGCTCAGGGATAAAATGGGAATTAGTAATTCTCCTGTTTTCCTGCTGCTGGGGCAGCACGAGGAGCAGTTCCCTGAGTGTGCCCTCACTCAGCAGGGCTGTGCACGGAGCCCGTAGGGGGATGGAGCTCTGCTGGAGCTCTGCTGACACCTCCTGTGCTGCAATCCCTGTGCTAATGCCCAATCCTGCCTGTTCACCCTGCCTGTTCACCCTGCCTGCCTGAAACTCCTCGCCAGCACCGTCCCAGAGTCAGAGCTCGCTCCCTCTCCACTGCCTGCAGCTGTACACGAGGCTGCATTGTGCAGAGTGAGGGGATAAACCCATTATCTGCTTAGTCTCACTGCTGACAGCATGGCCATGAATAATGAGAGCAGAATTTGGCTGTTAATCCTTCATGTGCAATTAATTTCTCTTTCAAGTACATGTTCGGTTCCTCCTCGAGCCCGTGTAAATTACTGGCATCTGCAGCATCCTGTTGCAGTTGTTTCCCAGCCCTGCTGTGTGTGGTGGTGATTCCTTTCAGGAATTTTGAACCTGCTCCTGGCCATTTATTCCACGTCCCTGCTTTTGCATGGATGCAATAGTGAACAGCCAGTGAGAAGTTATTGCCTCTCCATCCTTTCAAATTTGGCACGCTTCTGTCATGTCCCACCAAGTGATTCTTGTCCTAGCTTGAGTAGTCCCAACTTATTCTATTATTGCTTTTATGGAGAGTTATTAGACAGCCTAGTTTCCACTTTCTGAATTTTTTCCACTTGTAATATATTCCTTTGGAGATGAGAGAACCAGCCCTGGGCCCAGCACCCAAAATCTTTCTGTAGTGGCTCCTGATGTGGTGCACGGGGCTGGGGCTTCACTTTCCTCAGGGCTGAGCGGTCTCTGGGCTGTCTCCCCTCAGGGGATTTTAGATTTTCTTTGGCATCTAAATCATCTCTTTTCTTTCTTTTTTATTTCTTTGCCTTTTATAGGCATCTCAAGAATATTTCGGAAATATTCTTTGTCTCCTTGCACAATTTGTCTGTCTGCTTTTTGTGGGGTGTAGCCTTTACCAAGTAACTCCTGTCAACAGGAACCATAAAATAATCAGAGCCAGCACTCCCCCCTTTGTGAATCGCTGAGGAACGTGGTTACTTGGAACCCAGCTGTGTCTCTGAATCTTTTCCAATTATTTGTATTCACTGAAGGGCAAACAAAATAATGAAAACATGAATTCTGAAACTTATTTTGTTATCAATCTGAATCATGGCTCTCTCTCTATTGTTGCCCAGTCCTTGTTATGGATGAAATCCAATGTCATCTAAATTCCAGCTGATCTAAATTTACAACCCCATCAACAGCAGGTGGATTGTGGGAATGCTCTCCTTCATTTTAATTTGTACTTCCTGGATCTTTGGCTGCCACTGGGACCAACAGTTGTGCCCCAAAAGGTAAAACAGAAATTATTCCCTCCCTTTGAGGTGTCCCATCCAGATTAGCTTTGTTCTGGTTCTCTGTGAGCCTTCACTCCCTTTTGTGCAGGAATGTTCTCCTGTGAGGCCCTAATGAGCAGGTTGTTAAAGCCAGGAATATTTCACTGTGATCCTTTGAAGGGATGACAAGCTCCCTGCATAATCGGAATGACTTGGGCAATCAACCTCAGCAGGAGCTTATTTTCTACTTCTAGTTCATTTATAATCCATTCAATATTTCACTGTTCCTCCACTAAGGATATATCTTCACTTTTATATATATTTTATATGGACTTTATATTATGGCTTCTTACATGAGAGTCTTAATGTGAGATCATGCATACATTACCCACACACAAATAAATTATCCATGTTCTATTAATTCTCCTTTTCCTTCCTCACCTCTCATGTACAAACTGCGATCCCAAAAATGGATATTAAACACCTGCTTAGGGTGTTCCCACTTTTTTGATACGTTACTCACTTCTGTTTATTGGACTAGAATGGAGATTAAAATTGGAAAAGATATTTTCATCGTTTGTCTGCTTTGGAAGAGAAATCAAACAGAAGGAACTGATTGCTGCATCAATGGAGACACAGATTTAGTGTTAGCTTGCAGGAGAGGCTGATTGGAATGAGGAATGATTTGGGTTGGTAGCTTGCATTTATGATGGATTATAAACCACAGTGATTTACTATTTAATGCAGGGGGAAGAACCGTGGCATTTCTAAGCTTTGATTCAGGGAAGGGATGAAATATTCACAGAGCTCTCAGCACACAAGTGGCCCATGTTATTCTAATAAAAGTCCCCCCAGGTTTTAAGTCAGGCACCAGCCTTGGCAGTAGGTAGGGCTTTGTAGCAACCTGACTTTCTAATAGCAGCCACTGGAGGAAGGAGGAGTGGGAATTAAGGATGCTGAAGTGAATCATCTGTTGAATGGCTGGGTAATTAAGTGCCCTGTTTCTGAACACAGCATTCTGGAGGACTTTGAAGCATTAGAAGGGCTCGCTGCAAAAAGAAGAGTGGCAGGAGTAGCTTGGAGCTGTGATGAGCTGTAAGCAAAATAGTGAGAATCTTGGTTTTTTCTACTGCTCAGGGAAAAAAAAAATGGAAGTGGGAGCTACCCACGGACTCCAGCTCAGCATTTCCTGCCAGAGCAATCCTCTCATACCAATAATTGTGGCCATCATGAAATGTGACAAGTGCAGGATGACTCTCTACCTGGTAGATTCATTTCAGGATGTTAATTAGAGTTCCTTAGTGAAGTGCAGCTACACTGCAAAATAATTCTCCTCTCAGTCCGTGTGCTGGGGTTTGGATCAAGTACTTGGAGGAAAACAGCATGTTTTTTGAGGAAAATAGCATGATTTTTGAGGGAAATAGCATGA
>VZRO01007202.1:448206-464114 GCA_013397915.1 Daphoenositta chrysoptera
TGCTCTGGGTTGTTTTTTGGGTTGTGCTCTGGGTTTTTCTCTGGGCTGTGCTCTGGGTTGTTCTCTGGGTTGTTTTTTGGGTTGTGCTCTGGGTTGTGCTCTGGGTTGTTTTTTGGGTTGTACTCTAGGTTATTCTCTGGGTTGTTCTCTGGGTTTCCTCTGGGTTGTTCTCTGGGTTGTTCTCTGGGTTGTGCTCTGGGTTGTGCACAGCCAGGGCAGTGCTGGAGGTTCAAACCAGCCAAATTCAGTGAGTTTCAAACACAACTTTCACTCCTTGGTTGGAACATCCACACCAGACCAACACTAACTATCTCCTGTTCCTGTGCTCTGCCATGGCACTGTGGGTCTCCTCCAAATGCCACGAGAGGTTTTGGGAATAAGCTCTCACAGTGGTTATGAAAATGGGGAAAAAAATGCATTTCTAAGGAAGATGCTGCAGATAGAAAATGCATTTCCTTCTGGTAGTGCCACTCAGTAGGAAAATGGTCTCCCAGCACATCCCATTGCCCAGGAAGCAGCACAGTGCAGTCTGTGCACTGCATTCCTCATGCTCCCACATCCTTTTCCCTGACCTCATTATCTGGATGGCAGCACTCTAGAATTAAATTTTCAGCCCTATAGAAATAGACTGTACTTCTTACAGTGAGCATTCCCTTCCAGCAGAGTTGCTGAACACCTTTTCTTTCTTTTTTTGTTTTTTTTTTGTGCAGCAGCAGCTACAATCTGTCTATTCACATCTGTTCATGCAGTGGCCCTAATTTATGAAGGCCCCACGCCTTGCCAGTAGATTTTATTCCCTTAAATTCTCTTTTAAAAGAATAACTCTCAATAAGGGCCATAAAATAACCTGGTGTCAAACACAACATGGGATTTAGTGGTTTATTCCCAGCTGTGGTGTCCTTGGTGGACACACCAAGGTACAAGTAAACCCCTGTATTTTCTTACATTTCTAGCAAAAGCAGGCATAAATCAGTTCTTAAATCCTCACCTTCTCCCCCAAAAATATAAAGATAGATGTCATTCAGCCCTGAGCTCCTTTTTGGGTGTTCTACTTCCTCTATTCGTTAGCACAAATCAAAAGGCAGATCGATGGTGAGTGGAGAAAAGCTGTTGTGCTGCCTCCCTTTGAAGCTGAAAAACGAAATGAAAGGGACGTGGGACAGTCTCCTCTTGGATTTGAGGGTCCAACAGCAAGATGTGAGCAGCCTTGGCAGGGAGAAGGATTCTGGTCTCCCCAAACTTCAGCCCTCAGCCAAAAAGAGAGCACTGGAGTGCATTGGCAGAGCAGGAGTGGAAGCCA
This sequence comes from Daphoenositta chrysoptera, assembly GCA_013397915.1. Lineage (NCBI taxonomy): Eukaryota > Metazoa > Chordata > Aves > Passeriformes > Daphoenositta > Daphoenositta chrysoptera. The sequence goes on from VZRO01007202.1 coordinate 449,507, forward strand.
CCTCATTGCAGCAAGAAAATCCTTAATTAGGAAAGCAAGACATTTATGAGCTGAGGAAGTTCCAGAAGGCCTCATACAGGGTCTAAAGAGAAAGAAAAAGATACAGCCTTTGCCGCTTTTGTGAAAATAGGTGTTTTCTTTGGTTGGAAATTTAATTTTTGGATCTAAGTGGCACAAAACCATCATGTTTCTCACGTACTCCACTGTCAAGCACAGATATTGCAGGTCGGGTTTGTCTGCCAGAGCAGTGTCCACCCCCTAAAGGGAGCTGTGTTTGCAGCCTTTGGAGAAAAGGTGGGCAGGGTGGAAGTTCCTGGAGGGTTAGACCTGACCTGAGTCTGTGCCTGGCCTCTACTGACCTAAGCCTCCCATGAAAACAAAATATCAGGGATTTCTCCCACACTGCTCTTGCTGAGGAGTGTTACTAAAACCCCTCCTGTGCAGACACATCCAGGCTGAATCTGAAAATAAAAGTGTTTGACTTTTTTGGGCCTCCATCCCCTTCTCTTATCTTCCTGTCTGTTACTCCGCCAGACGAAATAAAAACTACAGGACATGGCATTTTTATCTCCTTCTCCATCCTCCAGACACCTTTTTTCTTTTCCATGATAAGGCAAATGGAGTGAGCCTTTAAGCACCTCATTGTGAAGCATCTATTTGAATGCAAGGGTTTCTCTATCAGACTCTCGAGTGTTCGGGAGGAGATAAAAATCACATTTCTGTTTCTACTCACATTGCCTCTGTTTATATAAAGATTTCATTAGTGCTTTTTGTTGCAGCATCATCCTGGAAACTCATCCGTTCAGCTCCCTATCCGCTCGGAGCAGCAAATCTTTCTGGAGTAATTTATTTCCAGGCTCTAAATCCTTCGTGTGATTGGGATAGGCATGGCCAGCATTCCTTGTGTTTGTTGCATTTCCCTTTCTCCAAGTGTCCTTTGCTTGAATTCCCCCCATTTACCAGGCAGTTTTGTTCAGGTTTTTACCAATTTTTCTCTCAAACAGCAGCTACAGCCGCCACCAATTTTCTCAGTAGTGATTTTATATTTAATTCTGGATCACTGATGAAAAGATTGAATTCTAGGAGGCAGCGATGCACTAAAATTCCATTTTTCCATGACAACTTTCCTTGCAAACAGGTCTGTAAAATCTGCCATATGGCTGGTTATTGATGCACTCAATGTTTATATGAAGATGGTACAATACTAAATTTAAATAGAATATTGTAAATTACACTGCTGTAACATTGCATTTATAGGAATTTAAGTGTTTTAGCTCCGTAAACTGCACGTGTAGTCCTAGGAGGATATGAAATTAGGTTAGTCTGGCAAATCTTTCTTCCACAGCCCCTTTTCATTCTTTATCAGATAAATTCCTTTTCAAATTTTTGATGATAACCAGACAAGTTCTGGCTGAGTCATTTCACTTGGTCTTCCTGGCTCAACATTTCCACTCTTACATTTTTCCAAAATTTTTTGGTGGTTTGCTTGAATAGTTGAGGTATCTCCTAAGCCTGTTCTCATCAAACTCTTGAAAGATTTCCCCTCTTTCTGATTTTTGATGTTCTGATAGACTACTGAACATGCTTTTGGAAAGAATTTAAGCCCTATGACTAGAAAGCATTTCCAAGTTTCTTTCACTACTGAATCAAAAACTCATAAAAATAAGATTTAAGTCAAAAGCCAGTCACTTGCTGTTGAACCCTCCTTGCACTTTCTTTCTTTTTTTCTGACCAACTAAAGCAAAAATATAAGCATTTGTTTTGCTGAAGAAACCCTTCTGTCTCTCAGGCTTTCCTCCTGCTTGTAAAATTCCACAGTACTTGTTTGGAAAGACTTTTGGGCCATGCTAATTTCAGTAAATTCAGTATATATCTGTATTGTTTGAGCTGAAGTCAGCTGGGCACTGGGAATTTAAAAGAAAAGCCACAGGAACAAAACATTTTGTGAAGGAAGGGAGAAAAAAATCTCCTTTGCAAAGCAGAGAGTTCTTTTTCTGCTTTTCCCTGGATACATTTAATGAGAGGAAAAGGACTCTTGCAGTGACACCTAATTGCTTTTGTTCCTGTGTATTCCCCCTGCAAAACATTAGAAGCTGCAGATCTTTTACTGGATTTGAGGACAGTTGTCAATCACTTTTCGCTGACAAAAAGACAAAGAAAGGATCACCAGCCCCCTTAGGCATCAAAAATCTTACATTTTCTGTATTTTCTGGCACGGTATTTTTTCATATTTCTGTACACAGACTCATTTCATGCCTCGTGTTCCCTCCATCACCTGTAGGACTTGCACCACTGGGCCAAAAAATGTCACATGTTGGACATTTTGGTACTTGGGTGCTTGCACAGTTCCACTTCGAACAGGGTAAAAAATATCGACCACACCACGCATTTCCCTGTTAAATAGGAGGGCAGTTTAGATTACAGAAATGCCCAAGCCTGTGTATTATGGATGTGTGACCTGGTGAAGAAGATAAAACAGGAAGCAGATGTGCCAGCAGATGTGGCAGAGGAGGGCCTTGCCGGGTGCAGAGCTCATCCCACCTGAGCAGATTGATAAGCAACCCCCCAGTTCTGATAACAGGGTGCCTTCCCCCGAAACCCCACCAGGATGTTGGCACCAAAGCCCTCCTTCCACCTCAGTGTACAGGAGCGTTTCTCCAAGCTTTAATGTTTGTTGTAAGGCACTCAAATTCTCTCATGGGCCCCAAGTTATGCTCAGCTACCTCATCAGAGACCTCAAGAATTTGTCGAAGCTACAGAAATGTAAACTGTTCTAAATTGGGAAAGAAGCTGCTGAAAGACGGGATAACAAAACGGCAAGAAAGTAGATAAAAAGAAGGATGGTACCATCCTGGACTGGAACCAGTCAGGTTCTCTGAAAGGAGCATGCAGAGCACGGACAGCACAGAAATCCAATGGGATCTGTGATCGTGTGAGCTACAGCTGCAGAAATGTATAAAAACAGTGTCATGTAAACAATAAAGGGCTCTTGTGAAATCACATTGGTTCGTGGTACGAGGCTCCCGAGCTCCCGCAAATGTTGCTCTGGGATTGAGTGGAAAAGAAAGCAAATGGTTGCTTTCTAATTGCCCTTCTTATTTGGGGTTTGATCTCATTTCAGTGAAATCTTTCCAGTGCAGCAGCTGCAGAAAGCGAGGTGACAGCGCTGCACGCTGCTCCAGCACGGATCTGTCACTCTGACAGGCAGCTGACTGCAAACACACAGAAACAACCTCATCCTTCCATCAGAAACCTCGCTGCTCCCAAGCCCAAACCGAAGATAATTGTTTGGAGAACTCTGCTATTTCTGTGCTGCAACCCCAGCCTCGTTTCACCGGGGAAGAACAGAAGTTTTATGGAGCTGGGGAAAACCAATGTTCAAAAAAATTGCTTGTAATTTCTAAGTGCCAAATGGCACTCCTGGCACCTTGATTATGCCTTGTTTAATTATCCCTGGGCTGGTGAGAGCAGCTCTGAAGCACGGATTTCACTTGTGCCTGCTCTAGGGCAGGGAGAGGGGAAGCTCCTGGTGGCAGTGATCTCTGTCACAGGGACACTCCCGAGCAGGGCCTGGGCATCCTTTGAGGGAGCTCTGCGTGATGTGCTGGGCTCCGAGAGGACTTTTGGAACGCTTTGGAAGTTACCTGAAGGCTGGTTGTTATTTTGTGGGGATGAACCAGCTGCAGTTCAGCGGCAGGAAGGAATTCCTGTGTTCCCAAGGATGCCACTGTGCAGTGCAGCTCAGGAAAGGGGCTGCAGACAAAGTTCTGCCACAGCAGGAAGGAATTCCCGTGTTCCCAAGGATGCCACTGTGTTGCTCTAGGACACGAAAGAAGCACTCTCAACACCAGTTCTTTACAGGTCGCAGGCCAGAAGGAAAAGAGGCCTGGCTGTTTATTCTTTTCATATTTATATGTTTCTAGGAGTAACCATAGATTGGAGGACGAGGTTACCACCTCCTCCATCCTCATTAGTCAACAGAACAGTCCATCAAACATTCTCCACCCAGGAGAAGGCATGTAAACAAAGTTATAGTTAACTAAAACATTGCTATGTCTATAGAAAGTGTGTGAGAAACTTTATCAAAGAACGAACACATAGAAAACTGCAGGAGACAGGGCAACACCACTGTGCAGTGCAGCTCAGAAAGGGGCTGCAGACAAAATTCTGCCACAGCAGGCAAACAGAGCAGCCAGCACCATCATCCTGTGAGCCACTGCTGCTTTTCCTGTAGCCTGAGCATCACCCCAGCAGGCTCAGGGCTCCTCTCCAAGCCGTGGTTCTGTTCTGCAGATAACCCCTCTCTCCAGTCTGTGTGTTTGTGAGGACAGGGACACAGCCATCACAGCCCCAAATTCACCCTGGTGTCACCTCTGTGCCAGTCCCTGCTGTGGCAGTGCTGCTTGGGCCCAGCTGCCAGGTTTGGGTTTGAAGGGCAGAGCCTGTGGTGGGCACAACCACCCTGGGCCCACGAGGAACAGGAGCAGGGCAAGGTCTCAGTGGGAGCCTCGAGGTGCCAGGGAACCTCCAGCAAATCATCCTCTTTATTGGCCCAGGAATTCTGAAAAGAGGTCATTAGGCTGGAAGGTTGTGCTTGATGCTAAAAAAAAAAAATAACAAAAAAATTAAAATAATTTTGAAATTCAGACAGTGAAGAGCTTTGCCCACCAAACTGAGGATGTGTTGGGTGTTCTGCAGGAACTGTGGAGTTAAAGAGGTTCTCTACAGCAGCCTGGCCTTGCCCAGCCCACCGTGCATTATTCTATATTCTATATTCTATATTCTATATTCTATATTCTATATTCTATATATCGTGCATTATTCTATATTCTATATATCCTGTGCAGGCAGGTGGGTGAGGGTTTTCTGGAGCTGCTTGTATTCCTGTGGCACTGTTTAAAGAATTCCACTCCTGGCTGTCATAACTCAGCTCAATTTAACCTGAGTAACTCCCAGCTAGAGAGGGAGAGCAGCGTTCTGTGTTTGCCCAGCCCTGATGGTGTGTAATGAACTCCTCCTTTCCTCCAGCACTCACTCCTCGATTCTTCCCTTCCCCAAACATTCCTTTTATTTGCAAAATTGGGTTGAAATGTCAGTGCTTCACGCTGACATGCTCCAGTCTCTGATGGATTCATTTCTCCTCTGCTTCTCTGTATTTCTTTTCATTTGTTCTGTATAAGGAAAAGGCAATAACTAAATCAGATTTCCAGGGTTAACCTCTTGTGTGTAATTTATAATTTGAAGGACCTTACGTAGTGCTAAATGGGAATAACCCTTTGGGCAGTTTGAAAAGGTTCTCTCATAGAACTTTTTATGATTGTTTCCTTTGCTTGCTGTTGGGATTTCTTTGGCAATTGTTTTTTTCTTTTTTTAACTTATATTAGCAAGAGATACTGATTATTTTGCTGAATCCTTTCAGATTCCTGTTAATGAAACACATCCCCCTTTTTTGATAAGGAACCCCAAAACAATTAGAATAATGAGAAACAAAAATAAAGTTTGTTTTTTTTTTTCAAATTCTTAACTGCCTTCCAGCATCTCCACAGCTGTGCAGCCTCATTTCAATAATGGGCCTTGAAGCCATTCAATGAAAGGTGCTCCAAGAGGCCAAATTATAAAGAAGCTGCAATTTGCAAAGCTACACTGACACCAAGTATTAATTCACTGTGGGAAGAGTTGGGGCCTCAGCAAAATGAGATGAAAACCAGTCGTTATAAGTTTATTTGTGCTTTTTAAGTTCCATCCCTATTCTAAAATTTCTTTTTTAACAGCATCTTATGCACATCTTGGATTGCATTGCCAGGATCCTTTGTGTGCTATTAGAAATTAGAAATTAGGGTTACTGTCCCCACAGTTCAGTTCCACGGAGCAGCTGTAGGAGGTGTTGATTCTCTGTGATTTACACCAGAGATGTTTGGGGTTTTTTTCAGCCCAAATTCTCCCATTTTCAATCAATAGGTAACAGCAAGGACAAAGCATTCTACACATTCCTCCGGTTCCTTTAGAAGCCTTCAGTGATTCTGCCCTCTGTTTTAATTAATTCATTAAAACCCTGTAACTTTTAGGCACAATGGGCAGAAGAGAATATTTTTCTCAATTGCTCTGGGCCCATCACATACAAATGATTCATTTGTGCTTGCACAGTTCCACTTCTGACAGGGTAAAAAATATCGACCACATTACACATTTCCCTTTTAAGCAGAAGGACAATTTAGATTACAGAAACGCCCAAGCTTGTGTTATGGATATGTGACCTGGTGAAGGAGATAAAACAGGAACCAGACTCTTCCTGGAATGTGAGATGAATCTGGGAGAACAGGTTTAAAACTGCTGAAAGGTCTTGCAAGCATTCACTCCCTTACAATCCTCTGTTTCCTCCTTCTGTGAAGGGCAAGGGACCTATTTTTGGGAGCTGCTTAGCACTTGCAACCTCCTCTGTATTCCTTGGGTTTGAAGATGAAAAGTGAAATTCACCTGCACATTGAAAGCAACACTTTCATCCTATTTAATGGGTCTCCTGTATAGGAGTAAAAAAAAAAAAGCACAAAAAATGTGTCAGATTAACTTTTCAGTAATGTGTATTTGAAATACCACCAGGAAATCTGCTTACGCTTAAGGTAGAAAGCTGCAATTTCAAAATCTTTTTAAATTTTTTAATGAGATTTCCAGCCAAGCTCGGTATCCCCAAGATTTCTGCCTAATTTATCCACAGCCTGAACTCCCATAAAGAGTAATTATAAAGATTTCATTAATGTGATACCATATAATCCCATATCACTTAGCAGGGGTGGAAGACAAGACTCAGGCCTGAATAACCCATGATTTCTAGATGGTCCTTCAAGTCCTGTTTTTCCATAAAATCCATCCTTTTCTGGGCTCTGTGCTGTTGTTATACCCATCAACCAAATAAACTGACACATAGCCAGCTTATCATGATTTTAAAAATGTTATTAATCTCCTTTTGTGATGACTGAGCTCTGCAATCACTCCCTTCAGTAGCCTTCATCCTTGGACCCAGGAACACTCAGGAATTCCACTATCCAGGCAGAAAAATGCTGGAGAATCTGACTTGTGGCTGCTAAAAATGGGCACTTTCAGTATTATTTCCTGCACGAGCAGAACACAAGGATGTGCCATCTCTGCCTGCCTCTTAAATGCCTTAAAATTTCATTCAGACAATTTAAAAAGGTGCAAAAATGTAATCAAGAGCTGCCAACCCATAGTAAATTATTCAGGTTCTCGATTAGAAGGGGGGATGTGAAGAAATAAGATTTGTTAATGTTTCTAGTTTGTGTTGTCTTGCTGTGGCAATTATACTTTCAAATAGGATGTGCCTGGATCTGCAAGGATTATGTGCATAACTGATTGATTGGAGAAGCTGTGGATGAGCTGCCTGTGCTAATTTGGGACTGGGGGAAGGCTCTGGAACAGCCCCAGGCTCGTGTTTGGGGCTGAGGGGAGAGCTCTGTGCCCTCTGACAGATTTAAATATATTTTTATCAGCTTATCCTAAGGAGCTTGTGATGGGAAGGAAGTTCTTGCTGGTGTTAAACCAGTTGCATTTCTTGAGGCATTTTTTAAAATCATTTTATTTCATGGCTTGTCCTGAGGGGATGGGCTCTGCCTGGGGTCTCTTTGCCTCTTGTCCTTCACGCAAATGCACCAAGAGAGCTCCAAAAGGGCCCTACAAATTCTAGAGCTAGGGCTGGGTGAAAGAGAGCCTGGAGTTGGGGGCTTTTAGAAACAGAGAAAAGGTCTAGGTTAGACAGCAGCAAGGTGAAAAATTCTCCCTCTACTTTCATACCTCTCATACCTCGTGGATTTTCAGTAGCTGCTCCTCTTTTCAGGTTTTCTCCCAGCCCAGAAATCCCCAGTAGCTTCCTGGACTGCCACAAATTCAATACTCTCCTCTTTCATACCTTGATTTTTTTTCCCTTTCCATCTGAAACTTGTTTTGAGTCTCCTCTCTTCTTTTTTTTTTGTTATTTTCCCAGACCTCTCCTCTGCAGAAGTTGCAGGTCCCTGCTCCCTGCATCTCTCTTTCCCTGCCCACATCATCCCTCACTGCTGTGTATTTCCCTGGTTTCCTCTCAAAGAAGGTGCTGGAAGCAGCAGCCACCACAGAGTGAAAAACAGAGCTTTCTTTTCTGTGTCCAAGGAAACTTCCTGTATGTGAAAATTACCCAGAGTATAAACATTTGCTGTGAGCAGAGGCATTAAATCATGACACACCCTGCTGCAAGCAGTGCTCAGTGTCACATCAGCACTGCACAGGCCACACAACCTAAAGGGACTGGTGGCTTTACAGGGCTCCAGCACAGCAATTGAAATTCGTCTGAGGGGTGTAATATTTTGAGATGCAGCTTACCAGAAAGATGAGGAAGAAGAAAAAAAAAAAATAAAAGAGCAAATAAGGAGAAAAGGGAAAAAAAAACCCCTGTTTTTGTAGTAAAGCTTCAGAAAAGGTGAGACAGTAAAGCACTGCTGAAGAAGTGGCCTTGCTTTGGAAAAATGACTGTGTGGGGATGGTTTACATCCAACCTCCACCCATTCTGAGCCTTCTCCCCTCGCTCTTGGGGAGCTGCACCTGCTTTCCTTCTCTCCACAGTAATCACTGCATACATTTATTTTCTCAGGCATGCAATTTAATGCCAAGCACACTTCATTTTGTCCTTAAAAAGGTCTATAAATCCTGCCTAAGTATCACAGGACACCTCTTCAGCTGGGCGAGAATGTGAAACTGGAATACACACTCACATTAAATGTGTCCTCCTCTTCTTTTATGTGTGTACAAGGATATATTGCAAGGAGCAGCCACGAGTGCTGCTGTCCAAACACACAGGCACGGAGATTTTGGAAAGCTGAGGGGAGCTAAGCCCAGCTCCTCCACAATGATTTACCAGTTTAACACCACCGTGACAGCTCAGGCTGCTCCATAATTGTCCCTCAGAACATTCCTCCAAACAAGCATCTCCTGTGCCTTGCGTGGAGGACAGGTAAAACCTGATTATTGCTGCAGGGCCAAATTCAGCTGTTTCCCAAGTGGGAGCACTTCTGGAGATGTTGCCACAGTTCCTTTCACAGTCGCACAAAAGGGAGTTAAGCCCATCATCACTTTCCTGAGAGAGAATTCCCAACCTGGCTTTTGTTCCCGCTCGATGGATTCATACTGTGCTGGCAGGTGAGGAGCAGGATTAGGATGTAATGAATACAAATGGATTTACATATTGAGGCTGCTGCACACAGACAGACTCCTCTTTTCCACCTGGCTTTTCCAGCTGCCAGAGGGGCTGCACATGCCTGCTCTGCTTTGTGTCACCTCTTGGAACATCCATCCTGGGGGCAGCAGCCACCGAAGGGATGACACCACACTTTCAGCTGCCTTGGTTCTGCTGGAGAATGTGGCTTGTCCCTTAGCATTACTGTTAATGTCTGTTTGAGGGGATTTAGCATCTCATTTTACTGTTTTTTTTTTTTTCTTCCTCTTCTCTCAAACTGTCAGGGATCCTCTTAATAGAAGTGGGAAATTAATTTCCGCTTCAGAAGTTGCTTTGAAATAGACAATATAGTGCAATTTAGTTTTTGGTATAACATCTTTTCTACATACTGAACTCATATCTCTTTGGTAATTTTTCCATTACAAAAACAATGGGTAATACAGTTTATCCACCCCCCCTCGCTCCCCCCAAATCTATTTAAAACTCAGAAAACAGCCTAAGGAGTTTGTTCTTCATACCCACCATTTAGAATCATTATCATCAAATCTTTTACAGGCTGGACATTATCTTGTCTTAGCATCACTTCCCAAGATATAAAGCACTGGGGGGTTAAGGAATGTCTTGCCAGAGCTCATGGACAGAGCAGTTAAATGACTCAGTTATACCCTTCATAAAAAGAGATTTTCATGCATTACTCCCAGCACACTGAGACATGAATGTCTCGCTGCCTACATCTTAAGGTGTCCTTGAGAAGTTTCCCTGTGACAAGAATGATTTGTTCTAAGAGCTTCAAAAAATTCACTTCCAGGAAAAAAAAAAGGCCAAAGCAACGAACACATCCCTGGTGTTGAGAGAGCAGAGACAGCAAATGGGGCTGGTATTTTCAGAGGTGCTCTGTCTCAAAGGGGGCAAAGCTGAGAAGTCAGGGATGGAGAGTTTTCCCTTCAGACATCACTGCTTCTTCCTTAGCCCTGAGAACTTCAAAGTCAAGGCGCAGTTTCTCTGCCTCAGAGGAGCAACAGGACTTGCATCTTTTAAAGGTGAACTCGTAAATGGGCCCTTCTCAGGGCTCCTTGAGAGCCCTTGGTTGTGGGAGCCCTGAAAGCAGAGAATATTTCCCTGCCTGTTTTGAAGGGTTCTACCCCCCTGGACAACGCTGTATTTGACCTTTATCCATGGAGAAAATGCCAACTCTTTGGGAAGAACTAGAATCTACTTCAGTAAGATCTAAATAATAGAGTGTTATGTAAGGTTATCACAGGGTGAAAAATTTAAAGGTGTTGGGTTTATTAATGTAGTAAATAGATAAAAAGCAAAAACTCCAAGATGGAGGATTGTTGTTGTTTCTAGGCTTTCTTCTTCTAGTATGCCATATTCTGCAGTGGTAGGCTTCTAAAAGTTATTGGATGAAAAATTCTGCAGTTCCTGTATACATGATTAAAGCATTTGTCTAACGTTGGTAGAAAAGTGAAAATATCTTTCATTTTAAGCTTTTATTGGATGATTTACCTTTAAGAATACCATGTTACCTTGATAAGGAAGCATTCTCAGCATTCTCCAGGCATTCTGCTGCACTTCTCTGGTGTGTGCTGTGTCTGGGTCACACCAGTGACTTTAATTCTCTGATAAGACTTAATAAATTATCTTAAAGCAGAGAGTGCTGAAAGTTTCTTTAGGATCACTCCCCCATCAGGGGAAAACCTGACTTAGAGACACAGCTAAGTCAGGAGCTGGGGTCCACACTTGGTAATGTGCACAGAAGGAGAATCATTGCTGGTGCTCCTGAAGCTGCAGCTGGTTCCAGCTAACTCCAAAGACCCAGGAACACCGTGATAGTTCCTGGCACTGCTCTTTCCTTGAGACACAGGCAAGAATTTTCAATGTTTGTGTGCAGGAGAGACAGAAGTGGTGGGGAAAACAAAAGGAACAAATCAAATCCAAGAGTTCACGTTCTGTAGTATCCTGTGGAAAAGGATGTCCTGAAATCAGAGCTGGCTTTTAGGCAGGCAGGAGCAAGGTTATTTTGTAGAATTCATACCCAAAGGGAGGCAAATCCAAGAGAAAATCTGAATTCTAGGGGAAATTCTGTCATGGCTATTATTGTGCAGTGGTTGGCCCTCAGTCAAAGCAGGCAATTCCAGGCAATGCGTTGGAAAGGGATATTATGGTGCTTGGGAAAAAAAAAAAAAAGAGGAAGGTGAGAATAAAGCAATGACATTTTTGCCTTCAGCTTTAAAAGAAAGAGGACTAGTTGAAAACCTCAACCTCGGGAAAAAAAAGAGGAATAAGGGAATCTAATTAAAGAGCTCAAACCTTGTAATGGTAGAGCTAATGTCAGCATTATTCATAACTCAACGTGGAAAATTTGACAAAAGAGCACAAACGGAATTTAAATTGAAATAAAGGCACAGGGGAGCATCTCTTTTGTTTGAAAGGAATAAATGTTTGGCGTGAACTCCCTGTCAAGGTTTAGGAGGTGATGGCACCAAGGGCGTTTTCAGGGAGCACCTAAGTTTTGCTCTGTGGAAACAGGGCGTTAATATGGATGAGCTCAGGTGAGCCACGGGGCCAAATCTCAGATTTTTGCTGCCAGCAGCAGCAGCTGCCTGGTCCCTCCTGAGCAGCAGAGTGACAGTGGAACGTGGTGTCCTGTCCCAGGCGGGTGCCACGAGCACGGCCCTGCAATGGAGAGAATTTCCTTGGGTTCAAGTTGGAGATCTGTGCTGTAATCTGTGTGAAAATGCTTTTATCCATGGGGATGGGCCGTTTTCCTGGCTGTAAATATGTCCCTGAAATATTTGGCAGCCAAGGGGAAAAAAAATTTAATTTGTTTCTGTTGCCACAGAGCTAAAATAGGTCATTTGTTGCTATTTGTTCATAAAAATGAAGAAGGAAAGGGAAGGAGAGTGGTTTGGAGTCAGCTTCACTAAAAGATAATTTGAAGAGGAGTTTTTACCTTTTGCTGGCCCTTATTAACACCTTTCCTCACACGTTAGAGTTCATCACAGATCCCAGATGAAATGCTGCCCATGTTGGCATTTGGGCTGTCTCCTGAATTATCTCTTTCACAGTTTAGTATCTCCCTGATGAATTCCCTTCTGCTTTAGATTGTTTTTATTCTCAAATTCAGGCCACTGCTAAAATTTTTGGAGTCTCACAGAGGAGTTTAATTCCATATAATGACATGCTGGAGGTTGTTTTGACAGCTCTTTGTAGATTTGGTGTAAACACAGTTGTTCTGTAGGAATTGAAGCTTCAATTTCTTCCATGAATTCAGTGGAAATGAAAAAAAATCTTTAATCCACCATCACTGGCCATTATGAGCTTCCAAGAGAAAAGGACTGCAAGGATAATTTTTGGGATTTAGGGACAGAAGTCCAAGCCTGCTAAAGTCAATTGGAGTTTTTCAATCTCTTTTCACAGTCTGGGAGTGGGACCTGTTCCCATTTGGGTGAATCGACCTTTTTCTTTCCCCCAGATCCAAATTAATGAAATTCTTTCTGTCAACATATTCTGATTGCAGTACCTTGAATTTCTCATTTATTTTTTAAAGGACCCTTGCATACTTCAGTACATATTTGCTCAATTAGAGAAAGTTTTGTGAGAATCCCTAATGTCCTTATTTCGGGGGAATTGAGGCGTTCACAGTGGCAGTTTTCCCGGCAAAAAAAATTAACATACAAGCAGAATACACAAGGTTGTTTCCTCAGCTGCCACGAAAACCATCATTACATCCATCTGTGTGTGTTTGCCAACACGGTTTGTTTCAAATAGGCCAATTTAAGCCTGTTCTGAAGCCCAGACTCCTCTGCCACCCATCTGGGGTGGAGGCACCCACACAGACACAGCTCCCTGTGCTCAGGACTGGTCAGGACCCCCTTCTCCATCCCCTGCCACAGAAACAGCCAGGAATCTGCAGATCCCAAATTCAGAATCTCCAACAGCTCCTGTAAGAAATTACAGTGGATTTAACTTGGGCTATCGAGAAGATTTATTTGATTTCTCATCAGGTAAATTGCTTTTGTTGTGCTTTCAAATTATGTTCTCTTATTGGAGAAATACTCCTTGTCCCTAAACACAAAGTTAAATTGTGTTGTCCTCAGAGTTTATGTGAAATTTCACTACTTCTATAAGTTTGGTCCTTTGCTAAGTCCTTTAGATCACTCAATAGAGCAGGAGGCAAGATTGTTTAAAAACCAACTTTTTTATTATTATTTTTTAATTTTTATTTTAAACCAATTCAGCTGTATTTGTTGGGCAGGCAAAACATGCAGAAGTCTACCTTCCAGAAAAAAAACAAATTAAGTTCCTATAAAAAAATAAAATGTTGCAGAAAAGAAGCTGCAAACACAAGAGAACAACAACTTCCTATGGGTGATTTCTATTTTTAGCAGGTTCCTGCTTTCAGTTGGCAACAATGGAACTGTCAGTTCAACTAATGCAGTGCTTTAAATTTAATCACCTTAATTTATTCACACTGACCAGAAACAGAAATACAGGGTCCTTTTAATTAAATAACAATGCCTCAGAATGCAGAAAAAAAAGAGATATCCATAGGGGATTCTTATTCCAACTTTCCTTCTCTCAATAAGGACTTTCAAAACCCTCAAGAGTGGCTTATGGTCCTTTCCTATTAATGAAATGATTAATGGAACATCATAATTACTCTTTAATAAGGCAAGACATACTTCCGTGGGAGTCAAGGGGAAAAGCAAAACAAGGATTATTCCAAAAACTTTGGTCAAAAAACTGAGAGACAAAGAGAGGGAAATAAAACCAAGCAAATAAAGGAAAAGACCCCAAAACCCCAAACCCAACCCCAAACCCGAGCTGCCTTTAACTGAGGTATTGGATCCTTTAAACTCTTCCTTTGCAGATCCCACCTGAAGGCAATGTCTTCATGCAACTCTGCAGGGTGATATGAGTTATATTGAGAAATTAAATTTTAGCATTTACTGGAAATTGTGACATTTCCCTGCTCTTTCACCTCCATTTTATTTGTTCATTTTCTTATTAAAGCCAGGCTCTACGAGTACTTAAACCTATGAATAAGCAATGAATCAGAGCTTGAAAATTATGCCCAGACATCGCTAAAAAAAAGGTGCCAGGAGTTTGAAATCACCTCCCTCTCCTGGGCAGGGTGTTTGGGATGCACAGGGCAGGACAGGACGGATCCACAGACCCAGATGATGTGCTGGGCTCACTGCAGGAATAAGGAGCCTGAAGGAATCAGACAAATTCACTTTCTGACCCCCTGTGTAATTTTGGGGCAAGCCACTCAACCCCTTCGGGCTGCTTTTGTCACCCAGTGGCTGACGGTTGATGGTATAAAATAAAATTAAAAAATTAAAAAATAAATAAAATAAATAAAAAATATAAATAAATATATAT
>VZRO01007202.1:464154-505750 GCA_013397915.1 Daphoenositta chrysoptera
AAATCTCAAGTAAAGCCCAGTCAATTCTACAAGTGATATATTTCTTTTATTACTGACCCTTTATTGCTTCTCTCTCACACATGCATCTATCTTTATCTATCTTTGGTGCTTGGGCAGAGGGGGTGTCGTGCTGCATTGATATTCCTCTCTGCAGCTGTTCTAGCCAGCCCCATTTTCTTTCCTTCTTGCATCAAGAAACTTGAATTTAAAAAAAAAAAAAGTAATTTTTTTTTTGCTGGACCTTGCTTGACTATGAAACAAAGTATAGGGAAGTGACAGGTATTTAAAAAGGCATCCTGGGGAATTTGGACATTTAACCCCCACCCCCATTTATTCCCAGAATACAGGGGGTCATTTTCTCTCACTACTTTTTTTTTTTTTTTTTTTGGAGGAGAGGGAATAAAATATTCACTTCAGTTTAATTTGGCATCAGAAAGACAAACTTTTGGATTAAGGAACAGCAATTTAACTGGTCTGGGTTAGCATTATGACAATTAAATGATTTTCTGCTTCTAAATAAACATTACTAGAAACGGAATTCCCTGAAATGTTTTCCTTTTCCAGTTTTTATCTTGACTCACCTTGGGGAAAAAGAGTTGAGCCACCTCTAGGGATTGGCCAGGCCTGTCTGCTGCTCAGGGGGCTGGAAGGAGGGAATTCCGAGGGATGGGGGTCAGGTATGGGGCAAACCTGAGAGCGGAAGGGATGGGATGGGATCCATGGGATAGGATCCATGCAATGGGATGGGATGGGGTGGGATGGGATAATGGGATAATGGGATAATGGGATAATGGGATAATGGGATAATGGGATAATGGGATAATGGGATAATGGGATAATGGGATAATGGGATAATGGGATAATGGGATAATGGGATAATGGGATAATGGGATAATGGGATAATGGGATAATGGGATAATGGGATAATGGGATAATGGGATAATGGGATAATGGGATAATGGGATAATGGGATAATGGGATAATGGGATAATGGGATAATGGGATAATGGGATAATGGGATAATGGGATAATGGGATAATGGGATAATGGGATAATGGGATAATGGGATAATGGGATAATGGGATAATGGGATAATGGGATAATGGGATAATGGGATAATGGGATAATGGGATAATGGGATAATGGGATAATGGGATAATGGGATAATGGGATAATGGGATAATGGGATAATGGGATAATGGGATAATGGGATAATGGGATAATGGGATAATGGGATAATGGGATAATGGGATGGGATGGGCTCTCTGGTAACTGTGGTCATGAGCAATAACCTCGGAGTTTTGCAGAGCTGCTTAAAAGCTGGGTTGGACCTTCAAGCCTGAGCAATCAGAAAACGCTGAATTAAACCCGCTGAGTTAAGTTTAACCCGCTGGACACGGAGAGAACGTGTGGGGTCGAATCTGTACCAGAGAGAGACAGAAGAAATAAACCCCCTCACCCAACAGGACCCTGAGGGACAACACAGACTCTTCGTATTACACCAGAAAATCTTGCTCTGCTGCTGGCAGCAGAGGAGGAAAGTTGTGCAGATCTCCAAGTCCACTCCACTGTGATGCCTGAACGTGCAAATCTCCTGGAACGAACACACGGAACGCGCCGCGACCGAGAGAGACAAATCTCTCGTCTACCCTCAGGGACCGAATGCAACTTACAACTGCTGAGTGAATAATTAGTGTTAATTAGCAGCAGAAATTGATGCCTTTGGAGATAGTCTGCCAAGTTTTTAAGCACTTTAATACTAATGGATTTTTTTTTTCTCTGGGATAAATCTTTATAGAGGAAGTAAGCGCAAATTGATTTTTAAAGAGCCTGTCCAATGCTGAATTTATCTTACGAAAACATTGGGTTTAAAAACAATTACATTTACTTTCAGTGTATTTTAATGCTTTTTCCAGTGGATTAATCTCTCTTTAAATATTTTTGCTATCATTTTTTTCTCTAGTTTCTTGGAAAAGGAGTATGTGGAGCACATTTGCATGTTTAGGAGTTGTTAGGATTAAATATGTCACCGTGTCAAGCTACTTAGTTGCTAAATCATTCTTCAATTATGAAAAAGTATTCAGCTGTAATGATAATGGCAGTATAATGACACTTTGAATCACAAGAGTAAAGTTCACTGAGTGGAGGCAAAGACCTAAGAGTTAAGAAAATTGTCCAAGCAATTTCGTGTCCTCTCTGTTCAAACAGGGGCTGTCTGAACCCAGAATCCTTATTTAGGTTTCTTTTCACATCCTTCCAGCTCAAACCAAGCAATAATGCCAATAGGATTTGGAGAAAGGACTTGAAACTGCCCCTCTGACTCGGATAGCATTTGGGATTTGGGCATTTCCAAGGGGAAATCAACGTTACCAGCAGGGATTCAGGGCTGGCACAGTGACAGTGGCACACGGGTGGCATTGCCCTGCTGGCTCTGGGCAGGGTAGGGATGAGGGCAGGGCTGCTCTGGCTCCAGTTCCTTACCTAAGGAATTAGACTGAAAAGTCAAAGATAAACACTGTATCTTGATGTCCAGAAGTTTTGGGCTCCTTGATTTCTCTCTGAAGTTTCTGAGAGAGAAGTTTATTCGAGACATCAAAACTCTGATGGAGAAAGCTTGGAGACTTTTGCAGGCAGTTGATACGAAAAACTCCAAAATAGCACAGAATGAAAGCTGTTTTCTTACATTATACAGCAGGCAGGAGTCAGAGAATTAAATCAGTGCAGTAATTTCTTTGTTGTTATTGCCAGCAAAGCATTGAGGAGTTCCTGGAGAAATCAGAGCTGAGAGGAAGGTTTGAAACAGATACATGTTCAATATTAGGCACGTTAATTACCACAAAAGTATGGAACTTTTCTAACTGGTGGTGAAGCCATTCCAGGCTTCAAAAAAGTGAAAAGTCTGCTGTAATTTTTTCTAAGGCTGTTCAAGATGTGCAGGCAACACACAAACCAAATTAATTCCAAGAAAGAAGGACCAGCTTATATTTACAGGGGAAAATGGTTCTTTTTCACTGCCAGCTTGAGACCTCAGAATATTCACAGAGGTAAAAATATGAGAGTCACAAAATGAGCAAAGGCAGACAAGAGCCCCTCTGCTTCTCCCTTCTTTCCCCTTTTAGAATTATTTAGACTATTTTCTTACAGGTCATGATCCAAACCCAGTTCAAATCCATGCAATAACACCAGTGATTTCCATAACGTTTGGATGAGGCTGGATTTGAAAATCACTGGGTGCTGCACAAGGGCAGATAATTCTGTCACCCCCCAGGGAACCTGTGTGGAGAGGTTACATTTGCCTTAATGACAATTTGCACCTTTGTTCATGATGTGCATAGAAGGGACACAAGGCACAGAATTCACCTTGGGGACCACAGCAATGTTGAATTAAAACCTTGAATTAAAACCTTGAATTAAAACCTGTCACCAAAGCCCACGGACCATTTTTGCAACCTAGTTTCTAACCACACTGCATTTATAAACTGGAGTTTTTTTAAAAATAAACATGTTTTTGTGTTTGTCTTCCAGATGAATACATTGTGCGTGTGTTCTGCGTGGGTTTCCATGCAAAATTAAAGACATGTGGAGCACAATGTGACAGAGCAGTGAGAGAAGGCACGAGTGTGAGACCTGGCAGCACAAGTGGTGTGGAGCTGGCCCAGCCTTTGCCTGGTTTCACCACTGGAAAAACCCATTCAGGCCCTCTGTGAACGCTGTCACCAAGAAACACACACTTTTCTCAACAGAAGCCTTTCAAAGATTCACAGAAAAGTTTAATTCTCAGGTACATCGAGATTCTGCCTGTTTTTAAATCCTGCGACACCGTAATCCTTGGTGAGAATAGGTGTTGTTTTGGGTTGTGTGTGTACCTTAGAGTAGCACTTGTTATGTTTATTTTCCCTCTTAATACCTGCACACAGACTGAAGCGACTTGATTTTAGGCTGAATAAAAAGTAATTATTGTACAAGATATTTTACTCCAATAATCCCTGCTTCAGTTTGTACAGAGATATTAGTGATACAAAGCCTCTCCACACAGCCCTTGCTCCTCCTCACTGTTTTTTGTCAGGTATTTCAGACACCCAGCTCTGAAGATGTGCATTTGTGCTCGGTTGGGCTCAGGTCTTGGAAGTTGTTTGGTTGTGAACAAAACATGAAAGGAGACAAACAGTGGGTAGTGAATTATTTTTGTTTGTGCCAGCTAACACCAGAGGCTTTGGGGATCACAAATATGTCGTGTGCTGGTATTAGGAAACCCAGCACTTTATCAAAATGTTGGTTTACAGGCCTCCTGAGAGTGACAGTTTTCCCTGTTTTCCAGTGAAAACACTGAGTGAATACTCTGTGCTCACCTCCTTCCCTGCCTGCACCCTCCTCCTCCCTGTTCAATAAAGTCCTTTGCTCTCTGGGTATATTAAATACACCTTGATTACTTCAGAGATTATTTTCTCTTTTTTTATTGCTTTTGCCTCTTTATTACTGCTCATTAGAACGTTATTAACATGGCCTCAGCTATGACGATGCTCAACACCTGCTTCACATAACAACAACAACCCTTCCCCTTCCCTTTCCCACCCCACACACCTGGGCCTTAAATTATTCCCTTTGCCTCAGCCGAAAGAAGGAGCAAAGAGAGCAGCTCCTTGGTCTTTCTGAGGTAAGAGACTTTTAATTTCTGTCTTGACAAGGATCCTGTTATTTATGGCTCTGTTTTCCATCCTGGCTCTGTGTGGTGACTGACACTGACAATCATTTTGGAACAGCTGGTGATGTGAGTGGTATTTCAGTGGGAAAAGAGGCAGGAAATAGAAAAGAGGCTGCTTTTAACTGAACTGGATTTTTCTGTGAAAAAAAATCTCCCTGGGGAGAACACAGACATGGCCAGCCCTGGCTGGGGGTGACTGGGGTGTCCCAAAGGCCACCAGTTCTCTGCAGCCCTGGCTGGGTTTGGCTTCCACCCCTGCCAATGGCAGCTTGGAAAAGGAGGGTCACTGCTTTTGTTTACTCAGAGCAGGCCAGGATAAAACCAGGATTTCTCTCCTTCAAGTAATATTCCTGAACCTGATGTTATTAAATGATGGCTATGCAGAGAGCTGTAAGAGGAAAGGAAAACCATGGGAGAAATGGAGAGCATCAGGTGAGGTGATGCTGTGGTAACACCTGGTCCCTGAGAACCGAGGGAAGTTGCATTTTTGGGTCTGTAATGCACAGAAATGCTTCCCCACCTCTCTCCTGATAGCTACAGCTCACAAATAAAGACCACAGGTGCTTTCAGGCTTCCTCCTTTTCCCTTTAGTCTGAGTTTTTCCATTTTCAAAACTGGAATGGAATGGCAGCGACATCCCCCCGAGAGGGCAGTGAGGGCAGGGCATCAGGGGCAGGATATAAACTTATCCACACAATTTAGATTTTGTTTTTACTGAATTATGCAGTGCCAGAGCTCTCAAACCTCATGCACCAATAATCCCAAACCAGCGTTGTGGGAATTGTCAGAATTTGCAAGGAAATAAGAAGATGTTGAAAGTCTATTTTTACCAGTGTGAGACACAGGCAGTTGGAGAGCAGAGTTGTAATAAAGAACAAATTTCATAGCCCTTTTTGTGCATTAAAATTAGCCTTTTACTGGAACAGGTCTGGGATCAGGTCTGAACTCCAGCCTGTATAAAACTCCTATGTCTTTCTATTTCAAAGACAGTTGCTCTGTTCCAGAACTTTTTGATCTGAACGGACCTGTATTTCTTCCCAAGCTTTCTCCTGGGGTTTTTATCTTGTTTGGTTTTTGTTTTGCTTTGAAAGAAAGAATTGAATTGAATTCAAACATGCAAATAATGGATTTCTAAATGTATGGTTTGATGTTGTAAAAGTAGAAATAAAAAGGGAATTTGGCTGCCTTTAAAAAGGCCATGTTGTCAAAGGAAATTTGACATTTCCTTGGTCAACTGAAAATGTATCATTTAAAGTCATTGTAGTTTATTTGCTTTACCTTTAAGCAATTATAAAAATCTTAACTAAGCAACATTTTCAATGGAAAAATCATTCTAAGTTGAAAATTCAAGCGTATTTTCTGAAAAATGCAGCTGCTAAATATGTATAATTTTTAGCATTCAGAGTGGAATGGTGGAGGTTTATTCAAGAAAAATTAGTAAAAATTAGTAGTTGTTGGATGACTTTTTGCCAGTTTGTGCCCAGCTCCAGGAATTCTCTTTACTGTTTATTGCTGTCTGTTGATGTCTGGGAATGGGAACACAAGGAATTCGGGATCTCTTTCCCTCTGTGTGTGCTGGGAGTGTAGGAGCTGTTTGGAGCAGAGAACACCTGTGCATGGCATCCAAAATTCAGATTTCACAGCGAGTTCCCAGGCAGCTTTTAAACACCCTGCTGTTGGTGCAGGCACTCATTGTGTGGGGACTGTAAGAGGATAAAAAATCGGGGTTTTTCTTTGTGCCTTTAACTCTTTGACCCAGTCTGGCCGGATATCCTGATGCCTGGAAGTGGGGAAATATTGAAAGCAGAATATTTCCAGCCTAGGCCAACTCCCTCCAGGGCCAAACAAATCCAGAGAAGGCCTTTAGGAGATTTCACACCCCTGCAGGTGACCTTGGGCAGAATCTGCAGCTCTAAATTCACATTTCTCACCCAGAATCCCTCCCAGCCCCCCACTATTTTCTGTCCCATTCCAAAGGGGAAGGAAAGGGAATTTTCCAGTGACCAACCCAAGGTGGTTTCCCCTCCCCTGGGCTGTGTGAGAGCAGCTGCTGCTGGAGTTACCTCTGAAACCCTGTTAGCCACGAGTTTTAATCCATATTTGCCCATCTGAACTGAAAAGGAATCAACAGTGGCCTTTCAAACAGAATTCTGACTCCCATTTGCTACCTTTTTGTATTTTTTTTTTGGCATCCACTGACAATAATGATATTTATATGCCCAGTTTTCATTGCTCACCACCCATCTCTTCCCCTCTTCATTCACAATAATGTGATTATTAGTCACAACAAGAGCTGGGGCCAGCAATTGTGCTGCTGGGACTGAGGCTTTACACATTTGTCTCTAATGAGCTGCTTGTTTTTGTCTTTTTTCTTCTCAAGGCTACGAGGCAGCCATGAAATAGCAGAGACAGCAGAAGGTCATAATTTGGGAAAGCTTTTTATTTTTGAAGAAATATTGATACAGTGGAATTGATTAGAAGATAAATGGGGTGACAGGCACTTTTTGTTTCTTTTTCTGTGACTTTTCTGTCTCAGCATAATAGTGACCCTTTTTTACCTCAGGAAAGAAAAAGTGACTTTTTCAGCTTGAAATGCTGTAATGGAGATTGCTTAACAGATAAAATTGATATCTCTGGAAGTAAATTTTTGAGGGGGGGGGATGAATGGAGTCATTATGTGATGTTATTAAAAAGTAAATTTGGGAAAACGAGAGAGAACTGAATTTTAAAATAGGAACATAACAAGAGTTTGGCAGAGCAAGGGGGTGAAACCCAGAGAGCCCCAAGTGCCACATCCACGTGGATTTAAAATCCATTTTAAATGGTGGCTCCACCCTCCTCGGGCTGCCAGTTCCAGGGCTGGACAACCTTTTAGGTGAAGAGATCTTTCCTGATATCCACCCCAAGCCTCCCCATGCACAATTTGAGGTTGTTTTTGTTATTATTAAGGATAATTGTGTGTCTCAGCATGGCTGAACCCTGCTGAGCTGCACAGGAACCCTGCACTGATGATTTTTTACTCACTTGAGCAGGGACAGAAGTCTTCAAGTAGCAAAAAATATCAAAGGCCACTTCCAACAGGGAACTGTGTTTTTCTCCATTTCTAAACTGGCCAATAACAGGATGATAATTAGATGAAGAATAAATTGTACTTTATAACCACTTGTTGCTCTCTTTAGCAAAAGAACAAATCATGGATACGCTGTGAGAGTGAGGGATCCAAGCTGATAAATATCCTCTCTTCAGCCACAGGAAAAATGCAGCAATTGGCCAATAAACCACGTGTGTCCCCACGATTGGCACATGAAAAGCTGCAAGTCCCTAAATATTTGTTAAGAAAAGAGGAAAAAAGCATTAAATTCCTATTCTGTAATGCTTGCAGCCCAGGCTGGGTAATAAACAGCTATCCTTCCAAAGTGCTTCAGTACATTAAAGACATATTTTATTGCCATTCAATCAGGATTGTGTTGCATTTTTGCCTCTGTGTCTGGCTCCCATATCGACAGAGATTTGTACTTGATTGGGGAAATCATTCCTGGTTTTCAGGAGATGTCCTGTGCCTTGTGACGTATCAGAGAAACAAAACGACATCCAACAGGTGCTGTTTCTTATTATTTTATTTTATTATTTTATTATCTTTGTGTTTTGCCTTGATGCACAACTCACTTTTTGGTTGGATGTTTCTTTGAGGGCTGGGATAAAGTGGTTTATGTTATTTTTAACAGGTTTCAGTAATTAGAGTACACCATAAAATCATCCTGATTTTCCTTACTGTCCCACCGTGAAATACTTATTTTTGGAGTTCATTATTATATCAGAGATGAGTGATGCAGAAAGCCCAATTGATCTTTTTTGGGGACAGACTTTAGTGGTTCATCCAGCACTTTGTCCACCCTGTTCTCTGCCCCCTGGGCTTTCCAGACCCAGGAAGTGGCTGCAGATTCCTGAGGGTTGCCAGCACCAGGGGACAGAGAGCTTTTTTCCTTTTTTCCCTTCAGGAAGCTGCTCTCTTCTCAGTGCAGTGGCCATTTTTAAATTCATGTTTCTGTGAGAAATAATTCGTTCTCTGCATATTTCGAAAATATTTCTAAACCAATATAAATATATATATATTATATATTATATATGCTATTATTATATATATAATATATAATGATATATTTATATAAATATAAAATATTTCTAAACCAAGCAAAGAGCCCTTTGCAGACCAGAAGGTTTTGTTAATCAGTGTGCAATGTGCAATGGAAAAGTGTTTGCCAGCTTTTGCTCCTGGAAAATCTGAAGGCCGACAGAATTATGCCATCACTACAGAGTCTGGACAATTTTGTTTATTTCCTCTCTTTTTAATGTATTTCATTAGGTTTCACATTATACAGATATGCAGAACAAACCAGGGAAATGGCTGGAAGCCTAAATGAAGATAAATGTTCTCTTTATTCTGTACAAAGAAACACAAAAAAGGAAGATCTTAAAGATTGAATTTTGTTAACATCTTTTTTGTCTCACTTTTCCTTTGCTTCTTTATTTCCTTTCTCATTCTCATGATGAAATCAATTTCTTTTGTTACCATTTTGGGGGGGTTTCTTTTGTTTGCTTGATTTTTATCTTTCAACTGGAAATATGTCTGCACACAGCTTTGTGTTCACACACAGACAACTCCCCCCACACCTCCATAAAATCATTTTCTCCTGCCATGTGAATATTTCCTAATGCCATTTGCTGCAGTGATCAGAGCACAATAATGCTTTCCCTCTAGAAATGTTTATGGCAAACTCTATTATTGTTACAGAAACAATCACTCTATTTTGATTTGTGTGAAAAACTGACACGTTTCCTGCAGACTTTATTTTCATCTCCCTCAGATATCATGGAAGTCAAATCAAATCAAATCAGCCCCGATTTATTACAGCATTTAACACCGCTCACTTTTTGGGAGCTGCTTTTTCAAAGACAGCTCAGTCCTTTCCCCGCCTCCTCCTTTGAATAAAGCAGGAACCAGAAAAACCCAAGGATTGCAGGATGGGAGGATAATTTGAACAGCTTCTTACTCTGCTGCCTGAAAATTGGCTCTGCAGCTGATTAACAGGAATTGGAGCTTTCCAATTGGAGCTCTGGGTCACACCTGAATTTTCTGGAAAACCCCATCCCCAGTGAGCTGCATTTGCATGGCACAGCTTCGTTTGCTGCACCTCAACCACATTTTTTGTCGAGCTCGATGGTTTTTTCCCCACATTTTGATAGGTTTGAAGTGTTTCTCAGACCAAATTATGAATTAAATTTCATCAGTCTTTCAAATGCGAGGACTTTTTGTGTTTTCTCTGCACACGGACCCAGAATAAAACTGCTGCAGCGAGCAGGGCTGGGAGACAAGCCAGAATTTGGCTTTGATTAATACTTTGAGCACATTCCTGGATTAAATATATAGATGTGTGTATAAATATATATATGAAAACATTTAATAATAACCTTTTTCCTGGCTGAGATGACGTGCTTGGCATTTTATTCTCATCCCTTTGTGGGGCTGCTGGTTCGATTCCTGCGGTCAGGGTTGTTTTGAAGGCTGCATTTCTCAGGCCACACAAGTGTGGACGTTCATTTGAGCTGATGAGCTGCAGGAAAATGTCTTTGCAGCTGTACCAGGGTGGCTGTGGCAGCAGCACAGGTTATTATCCCCGTGTTCAGGTGAGAAACATGACTGAATTAGTGGGCAGCAATCCTTTCTGTCAAGGCAGGTAGCTCAGAGACACCAAAGACTCCCTGCAAAAATAATATTTAGCATTTCACAGTCACCAATCGCGGCACTGCAGCTCCTCTGGGCTGGATTCACAGCTGAAATTCAGTTTAATGTGGGTTTGTACCCGGGGAACCGTGGTCAGTGGGTGCCCCTCAGAGCTGGCTGGGTGAGGGAGCTCTCTGGCACAGGAACCAGCTGCCATGGATGGATTTAGAGAGATTGTCAGGCTGTTGTGTGAGGATGTCTTTGGAGCTGGAATGAGCACATTTCCTGAGCTGGGTTAGGCAGGGAACCTGCACGTGCAGTGAGCACAGAGCCAAGGTGGAGAGAATTCCCAGCTCTGAGCTGTGGGTCTGAGCCTTTCTGGGGCTGGGCCATCACCTGGGACAGGCTGGATTTCCATATATCCATTTCCATATAGATATTGCACAAGAGAGAGTTTCTCTCTTAGATATTGTGGCTGAGCTGTGTCGTTCTGCTTTAATAAAGCCAACTAATTAATATCATGGAGAGTTTGTGCATAGCTGTCCATCCAGCTGTGACCCAGGGGACTCAGGGGATGTCCTGCTGGCAGCACACAAACTTTACAACTTCAGTTCTGCAACTTTTGCAATGTTAAAACGTCAGACAAATCCAACTAACACAGGGAGCTCACAGATTTATTATGGAGCCTGAAATACTTGAGAGAAAGAAACCTTAACAATATTATTTCTTCCCTGATAAAATCCCCAAATCCCTTGCAGTTCGAAAATTACAGAGGATTTAAAAGACTTCATGCTCCAGGTTATAAAGTGACAGTGAGCCAGTCAGAGTGAGAAGCTCTGTCTTGCAGGGACACTGAACCACTATTACTTTGAGCTTTCTAATTCTCTGCAACCTGAGTCTTGACAGGTGGCTGTGAAGAGAAGCCAGAAATGTCACTCCTTCCACCCCCTATCATGGCTGAGTTGTTTACTGGAATGCTTCCCACACCATCCTCCCAGAGAGGTGGAGGAGGAGGAAAATGGAAAGGAAATCTGTCCTGAGAACACAGCGAGCTGCTCCTGGGAATCTGCTCCCCTGAGGCACCCAGGGGATTCCCGAGGGAGACAAACCTGGGGTGCTGCAGTGGGGAAATCACAGGACAAAGGGGTGTTCTGCTGCTAAAAGCTTTGGGGAGGGGCAAACAAATAAATATTGATTTATCCATCCATCTATCCAGGCACAGGCCAGACTGGAACCCTGCACTAAAGCACAGTTCTGTCAAGAGTTCCTGGAGCAGCTCTTCTGGTGGGTTCCACCGTGGGTGTTCTGCAAGAGCAGGCCTGAAGGCCTACAAAAGCATCTTCCCTAGGCCCGCTGGTAACCATGGAAACACTTCCAGGGCACCTGAGATGGGCTGGAAAAGAGGACCATGGGTCAGTGACCTTCTTGACCAATGGCCAGGGAAGATTGTGGTTGGTGGCCTTATATGGGATTATTTACACCTTCCCATCATAGGTGATACTTAGGGAATACTCCAGGTGACTGGGTGAAATCCTGGGATTTGATCTCCCTGTTTCTATGAGGTTCTATCCTGTTTGTGCACTGGTATTTGGGTAACCTGAGCTGCACAATGAACGTCTTTGCACTTCTCCATCTGCCATGCCAAGCCCTTGCCCGGCGGGAATGCTGCACTCTGCTGCCCATTGGGCATTTATTTATTTTTTGGGTGGAATCCAGCCCTGATGAGGGGTGGTGGTGGCTTTGGGAGTGCTGGTGCCAGCACGAGGGGCAGAGCAGCAGCAGGCAGGGCAGAGAGGGGAACTGGGAATTGCTGGGAATTGCAGGGGTGAGATTCCTCTGTGCACCCACTGCCTGCTCCAGAACTGCCCCAGAAAAGGCATTTTCTCCCTGTTGCTTTGGCTCTGAAGTGTGAGTTGTGCCATTCAGTTACAGTGCCCAGAACCCAAAAGGATCTGAACTAACAGTGAACAAATTTAATTGGCAATTTGATATTAATGGGCAAGATCCATACTAAAGGCAAAGGAGTTTTCTGGGAGCAAATATTTATTGTAGCTGACTTTCGTGCAAATTTCCTTTTCAGGTCGTGCGCTTCAGGTCCTAATAGGTTTTAAGATAGAACAAGTCTCTTTAAAAAGTTTTTGCAGCTAGGCAAACTTTAAAAACTTTTTTCAGGCCTTTTATTGCCTGAAAGAACATCATCCCCCAAGCAGATTAAATGGGTGCATCAGCTGCAGAGCCGGGCTCAGGTGGAGGCAGAGCTGTGCTGTTACTCTGAAATGGAAGCAGCTGTGCTGCCCTGCACCAGCTGAGAGCCCAGCGAGGTGGGGAGGATTGGGTTCTTTCATTTAACCGGGATCTGGGGTAGGAAAATCCCCATTTTCCTGGAGGCAGCCCGGGCAGGGGGCTGGGATTGTTTGTTCTGTGCTGCAGCTCAGCCACAGTCCCTAAAGCACAGCGAGATCCCCGGGCCAGCGCTCCAGATCTCCCGGGTGTGTTCAGGAAGGCACAACTTAATGGGGCAAAACTGCTGAATTCTGCTTTTTCGGGGAAGGGAATGCTAATTTAATGAGTGCGTGTGTCTTGGATAACCGGTTCCCTCCACGTTTTTATCTGTTGATATTAGTTACACTCCAGCTGCCTTCCTGAGCTCACTCTGTTTCCATCAGGATGGTTCTCTTCATAAATGTTTTGCATTTAGCTGTTTCAAAAGTGTAGAGAAAACAAATACGGGCCTCCCCTGAGGAAAATAAGAGCATTGTTTGGTCTAAAATAGTCTTTTTCCACATGGATTACCAGCCACACCAACAGTTCACCTGACTCAGACTCAACACTGTGGTCAGGGTTTTCAGCACAGCCCACACGTGTAAGGGCTTTGCAGACCTTAATTAAGGCCTCCTAAAAAGTATTTTCCCCTAATGCAAAACACCTGGATCTGCCACCTGAATCCCATTAATAATTTTCTGGGGGCCAATGGTCCTGGTGTACTTAAAGGCTGCAGGAATAACGAAGTTGGGGGTGTTGTAGCAGGATGGAAGAGCTGCAAGCCTAAAGAGAAATTCTTTGCTAAGGATTTTTCTCATAAAACCACTTTTTCTGAGAGGTTTCTGGGCTGTTCTGGACTGAACAGTTCTGTTTCCTGCTGCTGGTGGGGTTGGATGATGAAGCTGGTTGGGGTATGGATTTATTGCCCAGCTCTCTGTTAGAGGTAAGGTGTGAACTCATAACTTTTACACGTTCCCAGGTCTGTGTTTGATCACCAAGATCAGAAATTTGGGCGTGAGGTGCAAAATACTGCTTAGCCCTTTCACTGTCTGCAGGGGGTTTTTCTCATTTCCCTCATCTGCTGCTGAAGTTTTATTTTTCTTCCGTGACAGTCCAGAAAATTAAGTTACTTATGGGTAATTCATGAACTAGAGACTGAAAATTTGGATTAAATATTTAAGATTTTTTCTAAACAGTTTAATGAAATGAGCAAATACTATATAGATATTTTTCTTCCACATGTCAATCATTCTCAAATTATGTTAGCTCCTTAAATTCTTTTTACACGTTAATGATATCTCATTATTCCATTAATGGTCTGCAGCAGGATTATCTGTATTTATTTTCCATTAGTGCTTGTGCATCTTGGTGTGCCTGGACCAGCATTAGAAAGTCAAACTTCTTTTTTCCTTGGAAACCTGGGAGAAGTGAAGTTTCTCACAGCTCTCTCAGTCTGGATATTTGAATATTAAGTTCTAATTTTTATTTGCTTTCTTTTCCTGGAAGCTTCATTCTTTTAATTTCCAATCAATAAGTGATTGCACGGTTGGTGTGAGTCCGACAGCAGATTCCAGGGTGGAATTTGGGCAGTGCCAGGGATGGGTTCCCCTGCCCTGTCACTGGGCTCTGCTGGGGCTGGGGGAGGATCTGGATCTGCCCCTCCAGGGGAGCTCTGGGCACCCTGCAGCCCCTCGGGGTCTGCTGACGTTGGTTATCTCTCAGTTCTGTTTGTAGAACGTTTTATCAGGAAAAGGTGGAGTGAAGCCCGTGAGTTTGACTTAGTGAAAAACGCAGCATCTTTCAGTCTGGTGGTTTGGGATTTATTTTTTTTACATTTGTTGCTGAAGAAAGCCTGAAATAAGTTCCAGTGGAGGGTTTTTTCCCTTGTGATTTCCTGAGCAAGTGTTTTTCTGACTTGCTCCAAGCTCTGATAAGACCAAAATCTTCTGGAATAGGTGTGTGGATTTTTTGAAAGAAAACCAGCAGGTTTGGTGATGATGAGGTGTGTATGTCCTGCAGGTGAATTAAATGATGCCTTTCAGCAAGAGCACAGACTGTTGGGTGAACCCTTCCTCAGTAAGATTTTCACAGGACTCATTTTAGGCTTTTATAGAAGTAGGTTCATGGCTGGTAAGAATTTGGTGGTGCTGCTATAGGAAATCAGTACAACACAGTGTCAAAAACAGAAGACAGCTTCTATTTTTATATAAAAATAAAGTATTTATTAATTAAGAAATTAATAAAGTTAATTAATTAAAATTCGGTAGCAAAAAAAAAAATTATAAATCCGGGATCCGGATTAACAGAAAGAAAAGAAAACCGGGAACGCAGGGATAGGAGACTCTTTTAGCCTAAGATAAGGCTCTGTGTCCCCAGGGTGGGACTCCTGCGTTGCTGGATTTGGCTTTAGCTAGCCTAAAGCCAGTGAATTATACAGTTTCCAATGGAAATGAGGCCGGCGCCAGCAACGGGCTCTGCCCAGGCTGGTCCAGGGGCAAAAAGCAGCTCCTCAGGCTGTGCAGCCGCTTTTATCAGGTCGTGGCTCCGCCCGTCACCGCCCACAAGTCCGCCCATCAGTCCGCCCATATCATCGGTTAATTGGTGTCTTCTGATGATGAGCAGATCCGAGCTCGCCAATGGGCTGCTGTTGCCTAGGGGTGGTGTCAGATGGCTCGGGTGGCGGGAAAAAGCCTCATTAATATGCACGGTTGTCATGGATGCAAGTTACAGGGCAGGATTGTGCCAGTTAATATTCGCCCTTAGCTGGGGTGGCTCCCTCTCCAATGGACAACCAAAACCATAAAATATTCAACAAATAATCTCAGAAAACAATACATACCAACAAAACATCACTTAACAACATCACAGATGCTTGATAAAAATAATAAAACTCGGAAATAACAATGTTACACAGTGAATTAATCTAAAATCATAAAACATCCAACAAATAACTTTATAAACACTTAATGAACATACAGCAACTTCAATAACATCATAAATACTTGGTAAAGTGACAGAACTGGGGAACAACAACGTTTAACAGGGACACAACAGGGGTATTTTAAGAAAAATATAGCTTTTAACTTGGATTAACTCGTTTGAACTGGGGCATATACAAAAACTTTTAATTAGGTAACTTTCAACACTCAGTCAACTGGGCAATAAAACAATTAATCATTAATGAGCTTAACTAAAACTACCTAATATGCAAGGACAAATAAATAATTGTGCATAACACACAGTATTTTCTTTTTAAATATTCCAGCTTTTTTTCCCCTTTTTCCTTTAAAATTTTTCTCAGCTTGACCTTCTTTCCCTCCCTGTGTTTCTGTGAAGCACTCTGCACTTCCTGCAAGCCAGCTGGGCAGAAATTCCCTCTGGCCAGGCTGATTTGTAGTATTTCCATGCTGCCCGTGGCTGTGGGGCTCCTGTGATGCCTTGGCAAAGAACACGCCTTATTTATTCTGTACATTTATCAAATAAAGCTTGACATGAAGTCATTGGGTTTGACAGAAGATTTATGGGGGTTTCAGCTGGCTTTGCATTAGCCCCGCGATATTTTTTGATAACCTGTTGAACAGAATTCGTTAAAAGCACTTTTTTTGTTGTTTTTTAAGGCCTTCTGTCCCGGCAGGTTTGTAAAACAGCTCGTAGAATCTCACACAGCCAACCCTTATTAAACTTATACATGTAGTCTAATATTTTTTTTACTTTCTTTCCATCTTTTGTTAAGTGAATTCTGTAGAATTTTATGTGCTGCTGACCTCCTGCTCCCCATCTTGGCACTTGACCACATGAGATGCAGATTTCCCCCCTTCACTTTCTTCTCTCTCTCTAAAAATGGCCTGAAGCCTTGGAGAAATGCATTTAAAGTACGATTTTGGCTTTGATAAAGAGGAACAAGGAGCAGTAGAGGGAGGGATGGAAAAGAGACACATAAAAATAATATTTTAAAAAGCCCCAAACCCAACCCCAGAACAATTTTTGATTTTGAATGTGGACTTTGTGTGCAAAAGTTTTCCATTAGAGAGCTGTTGGAATATTGACTGTGGTGATTACAGAATTTCTGTGCTATAGAGCTACTTCTCTAATCCCACAGAACATCAAGACTCAGTCTGGATAATTCAGTCTTTTTTTAAGGTCTGGGCTAGGGAAGGCCTGAATTTCCTTTCTGTACATCAGAGTTAGATCAAGGCAAGCTGAGGGATTTTCTGGTGATGTTTGGATCCAATCTGGAGCTAATTTACTTCCAGGAAAGTGAACATTTCCTTCCCTGCAGCATTCTATCAGAAAGTTCTGGGGCTTGAATTTTCATCTCAGCTGGACTTGTACCAGAGTTGTGTTTGATATCTGATTAGAGAGACCTAATTAATTTGCTGGTGGCTGCTTTTAAAACCTACCTCTCTGCCATGAGGGGCAGGTGAGGCTTTAGTGGGATTCAGTGGAAATGTGGGCAGAATGGAAATAAATATCCCCGTGGGAGGTGTCAGCTGTGCCAGAATTTATGGTGCAAATCGATCCCCTGAACTGTTCCAAAAGTCTGGTGTTTTGTGAGGTTTGGTTCCTCCACCTGCCCACTCCCCTGTAGGAGTTCTGCTGGTGCATCCTGAAGGTGTCAAAAATTAGGCTGCATCAAAACAAATTCTGCCACGAAAAGCTGCGAAAGTTTGTTTTGCTTCGAGTCTGATTTAAATTCATCTCCTAAATGTTGATTTGTTTGATTTAAAAACTGCAAAATACGTCCTACAAACCAGCACCTCCTGTATCCAAGAATGGTTTCAAAGAGAGGTGGCAAACTATGAATGCTCACCCTGAGGTTTCTTTGACTGCAACAAATTAGCAGAGGAGAAATAAATATGTATTTAACATGGAAATTAAGAAAAATGCTTTCCTGGCCAAAAGCAGATTGATGTTTTGTCACTGTCCCACACGTGCATCAGCTGAGTTGCTGTTTTCAAGGATATCCAGAGGATCTGTTTGACATTTTCTCCTCTCCCAGGTGAATTCTCAGCTTTGCTCCCAATCCCCCCTGTTGGAAAACACACAGGAAAATCCTGAGCTGAGTTCCCTTGGTGCCACATTTAAATGACTTCTTTTCTGCTCTGTTTTGAGCAGAAACCAAACTCAGAATTATTGCACATTCCAAAAGCACTCCCCACGTAACTTTGCAGCACTCTTTTTTTTTTTTTTTTGGATCACTAATCAGCTGCACCACAAATTTATCAACCATTTCACCTTTCTGTTTCTTTGGCTCCCTTTCCATCCCTGCCTGGCATTTGCTGAGAGATGATTTTTACCCGTCAGTTTGCAGAAGGTCCCACTCAAGTTGTAAATAAGGAGCTGGCCAGGGGGAATTGTGGAATTATTCTACCTTTACCTCCTGAGTGAGGAAGCCAGCCTAATTAATGCCTTCCCTCCAACTGGAGAGGTGCAGAATAGTAATGTGGGTACTGGCAAAGCTGGGATTTATTGTCAGTTCAGGAGGCTGTGAGTGCCAGCTCTGCAGTTCTCTACATCTCAACTTACAACTGGGATCAATACTGTGGCTGCAGCCTCCACTTGTATATTTTATTTATGAAACACGTATTTTGAAACTTTTTTTTCTTTTTTCCCTGTTGTTTTTAAAGAGTTTCTGACACTTTGATTTAGGCTAGCCAGGATTTATTCTGCTTTCTTTTGAGAGTGGGACAACAGCTGCTGGTGAGGGTGTTTGGGGTGTGTGCACCTTTGTGTGCTCCTGCAGGTACATGAAACCTGGCACTCTTAATTTAATTAACTGAATTTCTCCTTCAGCCTCCCCTGGCAGTGCTGTTGTCATGAACACATCCCATGGCCAGCAGAATGGAATAAAACCTTTGGAGTGTGTGAGAAAAGTGCTTTGGATCTATCTGGAAAATTCCAGTGAGCTTTCTAAGCTGCTGCAAGTGGTGGTAGAGGTTTGTTTGAAGCAAGGTCACAGTTCTGAACCTCCCTTTCCTCTGGAGATGAGGGCAGCATCTCTGTTCAAATCCTGCAGCACTTTCTGCTACCTGCTGACTCCTGCAGGCTTTCCTGGGTGTTGGATTTACTGAGGAGGGAGCAGGGAGTGACCATTAAAATGGGAATTGTTGCTTCCAAATCCCCCACGTCCATTGTGTGTGTGTACAGATATAAAAAACGCAGAGATATACTTTGGGCAGACACTGGAGGTGTCCAGGCTCACAGCTCTTTTGGAGTTTTCTGCTTCTCAACCTTAATTTTGCCTTTAAAAAAAAGAATTATGCAGTTAATGATTATCTAATAAACCTGTTTGCAGAAGGGTTTTTGGATTTTAAGTCAGCTGCATTCCCATATTGGCTTTGTTTTGTATCCCCTGGTTATTGATCTCTACTAAACACCTGTGAATTTTAACTTTTGGGGGTTTTTTTTTTGATCAAGAAAAGATCAACTGGGCAAAATGGAGCTCAGGCAGCTACAGGTTTCATCCTTTGCAGTTAATGCATTCCCACTCTCTGGATTTTGTGCTTTCCTTGTGACTGTGTTCAGGCCAGTCGTGAAATCTTGGGGCTTCAGGAAAAAAACTTAAGCTTTAAAAAAAGCTTTAATTCAATCCCTCTTTTTGCCACCAGCCAAACAGTCCGCCCCAGCCCCTGTGGGGTATATTTTGGTTTTCTGTTCTGTAAAACCCCAGCCTTACAGCTGAGCTGTTGCCTAAACCATAACGTGATGGAAGCCTGGCTGTAGCTTTGATATATGGCAGGAAGGCTGCATTCATGAATTGTGAATAGGAGCAACAATTTTTCAAATATATATTGTCAAAGCCGTTTTCTCTCCAATAACACTGCCCATAAAATGTAACAAGTGTAATGGCTATTTTACTCGCAGTTAAAAAGTGCATACAATTGTAATATATCAGTCGTTGTTAAAATGACAGCTGGGAATAGAGGGAGATTTTTCTTGTCCTTTTTTAGGCTTCTTTATTACCAGTGTTTCCTGTTAAAGGGATTAATATTAAAGAATTGCTGGATGGGGCAGCACCTACATATATATGTGTGTATGTACATAAATATATATATATGTATTTGTTGAAATACATATTATTGAGTGATGCAGTAATTTCTCTATTGAGTGATGCAATAATTTCTTTGTAGGTCAAATAATAGATCTCTCTGTGTACTTCCACTTTCATCTGTCAAATCCATTGTGGCTGTAGCTGGCCCGTGGCCATCCTAAAAAGTTGTTTGCTCCCAAATTTCGTGGCAGGAAATGGCTGCTGCTCCAAAGATCACAAAACTGAAAGGGATGGTCTTGCTTTGACTGATTCAGTGAACTCAGTTGCAGCCAAATTAAGTCTTCAACTGCACTTCAAAAGCTTTCTAATGCAGGTTTTTAAAAGCTCAAAAGGTCTGACAAAGGAATTGGAAGTGACTTGCAAAGGCGGATTTCTCTGCTCTGAGCAGCCAGCCTGCAATCCTCCCTCAGCTGAGGACAAATGCAAAGCTCCCCTTCTGCTGAGGCCAGGATTTCCTCCACAGTGTGGGATTTTGGGGAAGTTCTCATCAGGGATGTCTGAAGTCTTTAATGGCAGTAACAATGTCGAAAATCCCTCTGAAGGTGCCGTGCATGTGGCACTCACAGAGCATCGTGTTCCCTCCCCAGATCCTCCAAAAATCACTGCTGGGCACTCCTGCCTTGCACCGAGGGTTTAGAAGGCAAAGCCTTGAGAGCAGGAAACTGCATTTATTCGTTTTGAAAGCTGTAAAGCTCCTCACCTTGGGTTTAGGACAAGTGGATGGGTTGTGGCCTGGGTCTGCTGGATTATCTGGAGGCATTTTCTCCCAACTTCCATTGCTTGACAAGGAATCTGGATTAGCCAGCACGGCTTCTTGCACAAGGTGGCTTTCAAACCCTGGCAAGGAGGGAGCTGAAAACAGGCTCTGTTATGAAAGTTAACATAGTTAAATATCCCTGCTTAGCCTGAAGTGGCTGCTTTATCCTTCTGCCTTCATTTCCTTTGATGTTGCAGCATGTGCTTTGTAAAGCTCTACCCTGAACTGGTTACCACATTATGTCCGGTGGTTTTTTAGTGAGTAATTAAATACTACATACATAAATCAGAACACAAACTCTATCCAGTCGTCCTTTTGTCTCGAGTAATGAT
Organism: Daphoenositta chrysoptera; assembly: GCA_013397915.1. Classification (NCBI taxonomy): domain Eukaryota; kingdom Metazoa; phylum Chordata; class Aves; order Passeriformes; genus Daphoenositta; species Daphoenositta chrysoptera. The sequence continues at coordinate 484,981 of VZRO01007202.1, forward strand.
TTGGAAAGCATTCAGAGTAGGTGTGAAGTACCTTTGTCATGGGCAGGACAGAGGGAATGGTAGTTCCAAAATAAATTCTAGGTAAATATGTTACAAAGCAGTGTGTCACTCAATATTTGTGGGCAGAAATCGCTGATCTACCGACACTGTTCCTAAATTTCTCATGTGGTATTTGACAACGAGCTGTAGGTAGATCTTTGTGCCCTCAGCCTCCAGTGAGTGCCTTTTCTGGTTGTGTTGGACTGAATCTGACTTTCACAGGACTCAGTCCTCCCGAGAGAGAAGATGACACAATTCCGAGTCAGGGATATGCCACGAGACAGAATTCTGAAGGTTTAATACCAGCCATTGCTAATGTAATCATGCTGAAGTTCTGGAAAGATTGAGCAAAGCTGTGATCAAAGGCCTGTGAGCTCCTTAGCAGACTTTAGGCTACTTTGAATAATAAATTTACACGTGCTTCTGTCAAAAGGAGAAGTTGCTATTGTTTTGTAGGATGTCATTTTAATGATGGCACCTAAAAATCAAGTTTTCCTGCTGAAACACTAATTATGAATGGTGTTTTCTATGCTCCAATGCATCTACCAAAGCTGGGAAGTGATCAGGGGTTAACCTTGTGTGTGTCGAAATTCTAATGCCAAACTCAAGAAAAATGGTCCACAGCATCCAAATGTGGTAAAAACAAACGTGCTGATGCCAACCAAAGTGCATGATAGCATGGAAATGCTCTTCTGGCCCTGCTTTCTGTGCTGCAGGAGCCTCTGACAGGCTCCAAGGTCCTGCGTGCCTGAGTTCATCTTTTTGGGGGTCATTTTTGGCCACTCCACTGTCCCTGGGGTTCATTTCTGTCCCCGCGGCACAGCCAGTGCATTTCCCAGCCGAGGTGTTTGTAGATAACCACTGGGATTTCTGACACCAGAGGGAAAGGGAAGAGCAGAATCGGGCTGCCAGTGGGTTGTGCAGTGAATCTCAGAGTGAGCATTCATAAAACACGGCCAGAGGGCCAGCTCAGGTCACACCACCTCTGGCAAGGAAAGGAGAATGTTGCCTTGCTGTAGGGGCTGGTGCTGCCTTGGAGAGAAAAATCCATGCAGAAATAAGAGTTCTGAAAGGTGGTGTTGTATTACTTGCATGAAAATGAAGCCTCTGAATTAATTTTTCTCTCGGTCGTACTGAAAAAAAAAAAATAGGCAAAAAGTGGAGGTGACAGAAGAGTTGGTGCAGATGAAGCTGTGCATGAGGGGACCAGAGGGAGACCTCAAACTCACAAGCAGCACAGGATCTAAAGGAAAAGGATGTGGCTGAACCTCCAGCAGCTTTGTAACTCTGCATAGCAGCCTTTTTTCCTGAGCAGCCTCTAGTAATTTGTGTTGATTCTCCAGAAATTTCTCACTTGCTTATAGGATCAGTGCTCTCCAGCACTTAGTAGTGAAGCAAAAAACCCGTTTATGTATTTAATTGTCAAAGTTTCCTGCCAAAGGCTCAGTCACAGCGGTGGCAGTGACAGGTTTGGCAGGTGTCACAGCAGGCTGGTGAAGGGGAAACCCAAAGCTGTGGCTTTATGGTAGATCCTAAAATGAGCCATCAGAGCTGTGATTGAGGGAAGCAGAGGAGGAATTTTGGTTTAAAAGGAATTTGGCCTGAGCCAGTTTTTGGCCAGTGATTAAGTTTCAGTTCAAACAAGGCCATTGATGTCTCCTGGGAGTTACTGGAGTTTTAGTTTGTTGTTAAAAGTGGCAGTAAATTCCTTGCTGACGTGGTTGTAAGTGAGATTTCTGAAAATGTTATGGCCTGTGCTGAGTTGTTTCAGAAAGTCTAACGAGTATGAATGGCTTGATGTGTTCTAGTGGAAATATCAGGTAATATTTCCCCTGATTTTAAGTTTTTTAGTCTTTACAGGAAACCCTAAACTGTGTCTGGAAGCTCTGATTTTTAAGCAAACATCAGCAATCAGAGAATTTTACACGACCTCATGTTGCTCTTGGCTTGTCCTGTCTTTCCTCTGCTGTTTTTCCAAAGAAGGAGACTTTCCAACCACACAGCCTTGTCCATTCTCCCTCACCTGGTGGAAAAGTTCAGGTGTTTATGGGATCTCAGGTACTGTGCACTCTCTCTTGTTAAAACAGCTGAGAATTTCCTGTGGTTGTGCTCCCAGGTTGATGCCCTGCACGGCTCAGGCCTCCTCTCAAGGGTCAGCTATGCAATGGTTTGAGTTGAAAGGGAATTTTAAGGTCATCCAGTTCCCCAGTCTGACTGCAAACTCATAATTTTCGAGTGAAAACTGCTATTTTTTAATTCCAGATCATTAAAAGATGAAAGCTACAGGTGAAAAAGGAATATTCCAGTATCCTCCTTAATGCTCACAGTGACAGAAGGTCAAGGCAGCAGGGGCAGGGAAATTAAATCAGGGATAATTCAATCCTTTCTTTTCTTTGTAGGAAAGACATTTTAATTTTACAATAACTGGTTTCATATAAAGAAGGACAAAGTTTGGCTTGGTAAGGGCCATAAAATTACCATATCACCAGGAGGCAAAGCAGATTTGAGGAGAACATTTCCATGGGGAATCCTTCCAGCAGTAACAAGCGCTGCCAGGAAAAATAGCCAGAGCTAATGCAGAAGCGAATTCTGGTCAAAAAGGAGTAAACACATATTTCTGATTGAATGCACATCCCCAGGGAGGACGTGGCTGGGAAAGAACATGAATTGCAGATAAATAGCAGGAGAAGGTGTGAGGCAGCTGGTGGAAAGGTGACATTACTGGCTGTAACTGGGTGCAGTGTGGTGCTGATACTCTCATTTTACACACTCCACAGACATCACAGGGGAAGGGGGTGGCTGCTGGCTGTTTGACAGTCCTGCTTTGCATCTTGCTTGCACAAAAAAGTCCTTTCACAGTCTGCAGGTAAAGGTTGTGCAAAGAGCTGCAGCTTGTGGTTCTGCAGCTGGCCCGTGAACGCTGCCTCCTCTGAGGGCAGGAACAGAGAGCCAGAAACCCAAACCACCTTCCCTTGGCTCTCTTTCTTTGAATTTTGGTGAGGCAGAGCCCAGACTCGCTCTTGCTCTCCTGTAAATCACAGTGGCTTCAGTTTAGTGTGTACAGGAGAAGAGAGAGCAGATCCAGGGGCACTCCTGCCTGTCTTCTGCTCCCTACCTTCCCCCTGGGAGCTGATTTTTGATGTCTGGAACGACTGCTGCCACATAACCCGTGCTGGTTTGGACAGGTCCAGGGGGTGGGCGAGATAAATTCATCTCGAGGGGGGCAGAGGAGCTTTAAAGGCCACGGTGCCCCCTCTGGGGCTGGCAGGGGAGATGCCCTGTGTGCCTCTGGGTGGTTCTCCTGCTCTGCCAAGGTCACAGCTGGCTCAGCCCCTCGGCAGTGGAGACAGTGAAGGGTGTGAGGAGATAAGTGTCCTGTTTTACCCTGCCTTCAGTCAAGGGGATGGAATAGATGGGGTTGGAAAGGGATTTTATGAATATTTTTTTTTTGGCCAGAGACTTTCTGGGCTGTAAGAGCGAAGTGAAAGTGGGGAGGGCAGAGATCTCCTTGCCCTGTGGGAGGAGAGGGCAGGCTGAAGGGAAAAGAGAATCTGAGATCTTTCTGTAGCTGTGCAGAGGCCCTGTGGCAGGTGAGTTCTTGGGGCTGTGGAGCAGACACCAGTGCTGGATCTCGGGTTTTCTGTCCCTTTACTGAGGGCCTTCTTGGGGGTAAGCCCACCAAGGGGAAGGTGGTGATGCCCAAAATATGGGCTGGAAATAAATCCCCACAGACCGATGTCTATAGAGCAGGTATTTGTTTATTGCAGCGCTGGTGGTGAGGGGGATTTTTCCTCCCAGCTCACCCGCCTTTGTCCAGTGCAGTGGTTTATTTATACAATAAATTATGCTTAATGTGGCTATGTCATCACAGCATCATCACACACGGGCTGGAAATAATTCACATAACACGATCTCATGGTAATTAGGTAATTTCTTCTCACTGCGCCTGCGCTCCCCTAATTCGGGGTCTTCGGGGGTCTTTGATGAAGGCTTCCAAAGTCTTCTTCACACGTGAACTTTTCAACTTTGGCTTTGGAGCCTGTGTAGTTATGGTGCTCCTCGGGCTTTCCGGTCTTAACCGGTCTAAATTCTTTGTTTTGAGGCTAATTGGCTCTGCATTTGCCAACTTCTCATTAGTACTACTCTTATCTATCTCTGAAGCTACACACCTGGTGGATCTTTTTCTCTCTTTCTGTCTATTCAGCATTTAACTGACTAGTTACCCATACACTAGCCATTACATTGTATAAAAAGTTATTCATATTAGATATATGAGTATCAAAAGTTATGATTTAGGTTACATAAGTAAAAACTATAGTTATAGGTGTCGAAGGTTATGATTTAAGCTACATAAGTAAAAAGTTATGATTTAGGCTGTGTAAGTGTAGAAGGCTATTGTTTCAGGTTACAGGGTATATTGATATTAAGGTTACATAGATATCTTTTAACTCAAGCTGTATGAGCTCCTTGTTACTTTGACTTAGGTTATATAGACACCAGTGGGTTTACCCACACGCCAAAGGAGCTGTTAATGTTTTCAGGAACTGATTAGACCTATTTGTGCTGCTTCTCCTCTCCCTGTCTGTTTTTGGCAGTGAGGTGATGCTGTGCCTGGCTAGAGAGCAGCAAACTGGCACCACCAGCACTCTCTCCCAGTTTAGGCTGCTGCAGAGAGCATCAGTGCCACAAAAACCGCTCAGATGCACATTTGTTGGATCACATCGTTCCCCTGGCCCTGCCTTTTCCCCCTGCTCTGCTGACAGGTGGCTGCACAGCAGCACTCCAACCTCCAGTTTGAGGTCTCCTTTCTCAAGAAGCCTGCTTTAATACCAAGAATTCTTTTTCTGACACAGGCCCAGATTCCCAGTTACTCCCTGAATCCTTTCCTTCATCGTCCCTGAGTGCTCAGGACTGAGCAACAGCTGCTCTGTTCAGGGATGTGGCCACGAGGGACTGGGATTAACAGAGTCACACTGGGAGGGATTTCTGCTGCGCTCTGGGGGCTGAATGTCTCTCACAGTCCTTTTGGGAGTGTGGCAAACACAAGCTAAAGTTGTGTTGTGGCGCTGTCTCATTGAGGTTCTGTATTCTCACCTTCACTCGCTCCTTTAACATCAGTAGCTACAGCAGAGCAAAGGCATTTCGAGATAAATACTTCAAGTTTCTTTCAGTTCTTGCTCGATGGAAAGTTTGGGCTCTGGGAAAAAAAAAACGCAGGGAGATGAGTGAAAGTGTCTGAGTTGCACTGAAATCTCTGCTGGTGTGAAAAGAAGGAGGCATGAGAGCCTTAAGGGAAGAGTTTGTGCTTTGAGAATTTATAATGGCAGTTGAATAAGCAATTCTTTCATATCTGCTTTAAGAAGCCGAGTGGTAAAGGGTGACACAGGTTTTTTGTTGAACAGTGAATTAATAGATCATGGTCTCTTAATATGAATGTTTCTGCATTGTTAGTATTGGAAATTTGAAGCAAATTATTATTCTGCAACTTTTTACTTCTTCTTTTGGTGTGTGTGATTTCAATCCATCTTCTTTTCCACTTTGCCATTTTGGTACGTGGGAGGAGAAAAAAGGGCAAGGAAAATCACAAAAGTCTTGAGGAAGAAATGAAACACTTTAAAAGCTTTCCATAGAAAAATAGTTCTTTTTCATCTTGCTGTAAGTAAAGGACTGAGCTGCTATGAGGTTGGATCATCAGAATCCCTGTCACGGTATCAGGAGCTAATGACTCTCCTTTACCTATTGAGATAGTGGCAAATTCTATTTACTGTTGTCCCTTGAACAGCCAGGGCAGAAGGGGATGAGAGAGGACGGGATAATCTCTTGGAAGGCAGCGTTTAACACCTGTCTGGGGGGAGATAATTTCTGCATTCCCGGGGGATTAGCACCGAGGAGCTTTTTCAGAGGGGAGTGAAAGCATCCTCGGCTGTCTCCCACCAGGCGGATGGCAGCAGACACCGGGCACGGAACGAGAGGGGCGGGAATAAAGCAGGGCGTGTGCAGGTGGAATGGGGCTCGTGCCTCGAAACTGCAGAGAGATTTTTCTTTCTCAAAGCTGTCCTGGTTCAGAAGGGGATGGGGAACGCTCGGGGATGACTGAAGAGGTGCCTGTGTTGCAGGCAGCGGGTGTTTGTGCAGGAGACACCGAGCTCTGCCACTCACCTGTGAGCAGGAAAATGCAGAGTTTCACAGCAGTGCTGCTTTGGGATAGATGGCCCCAAAACCAAGCTCAATAGCAGAAAAATGCAGAGTTTCACAGCACTGTGGCTTTGGGATGGATGGCCCCAAAACCAACCTCAAGAGCAGAAAAATGCAGAGTTTCACAGCACTGTGGCTTTGGGATGGATGGCCCCAAAACCAACCTCAAGAGCAGAAAAATGCAGAGTTTCACAGCACTGTGGCTTTGGGATGGATGGCCCCAAAACCAACCTCAAGAGCAGAAAAATGCAGAGTTTCACAGCACTGTGGCTTTGGGATGGATGGCCCCAAAACCAACCTCAAGAGCAGAAAAATGCAGAGTTTCACAGCACTGTGGCTTTGGGATGGATGGCCCCAAAACCAACCTCAAGAGCAGAAAAATGCAGAGTTTCACAGCACTGTGGCTTTGGGATGGATGGCCCCAAAACCAACCTCAAGAGCAGAAAAATGCAGAGTTTCACAGCACTGTGGCTTTGGGATGGATGGCCCCAAAACCAACCTCAAGAGCAGAAAAATGCAGAGTTTCACAGCACTGTGGCTTTGGGATGGATGGCCCCAAAACCAACCTCAAGAGCAGAAAAATGCAGAGTTTCACAGCACTGTGGCTTTGGGATGGATGGCCCCAAAACCTCAATCAGAAGTCTTGGTTTTATTTTTGACTCCTAATTTGCAGTGCAGGGTTATTTTAACAATAGGCTTGATTTTAACTATTTAACACCCTTCTCCCTGTTTAATAGTCCAACAACAGAAAGTCGCCAGGATGTTTGTGACAGACACAGAATTTTAGGAGAAAGGAAAAATTGTTTAGTAGTTTTCTGAAGAATAATCCCAGACCAACACAATGCTTGGCGCAGCATTTTAATTTAGGAGGGAAATAAAACTCCAGTGAGATTTGCAGTTTCCATTGAAGCCCTGTGACCACTGGCAGCACAGAGCACTTTCAGCACTGTGTGAGTGTTCCTGACCTGCTGGGAGCACACAGGAGCTCAATTTCTGCATCAATTGGCCCTGCAAGGAGCAGGGAGTTGCTCTGGGTGGTCCTTAAGGGTCTCTTCCAACTCGGGATGTGGCACTCGGTGCCCTGGTCTGGTTGTCAGGGTGGTGTTGATAGCATAGGGTTAGAATATTTCTAAAATCGGGGTAGCTAAAGTAGGCCTTGGGAACGGGAGTGGGCATTGTCTTTGCTAAAATCATGTGAACCTACACCTGTGTACCCACCTGTGTAGTAGAGGATGAAGTTAAATGCGATGGTTATTTAGTAAATATAATCAAAAATAATTATTTGATCAACAATCATGAGAAAAGTTGTGGGGAGGGGGCTTAAACTCATGCTTGGGGGAAAACAATGCAGACGATAGAACAATATCAAATTAATGATTAACATATGATTATACCACAGTTATGTAAGGAAAGAGTATAAAATGTATCCATCTCGAATCCATGTCAGAGTCAGATTTGGGTCTGTCTATAGCCCTGATTCCCAGAGCTCTTCAATAAAAGCACCTCCATAGAATCACCCGGTGGTTCTGTGTTTCTGTGCTAACAGTGTGAGATCATGGGCTGCACTTGATGATCTCAAAGGTCTGTCCCAACCTGGTTAATTCTGTGATATTCTCTGACTCTCTGGTGTTGACTGTCCAATTGCAGTGGAAGGCAGCAGCCCGGTTTTGTGGGCTTTATCCTGAGCTTCACCTACTGTTTACTTTCCAGTGTGCACAGATTTTATCGTGTTGTAGTGATCCTTGCTGAATGAACACAAATCTCTCACTCTAACAACCTCTCAAGTTGATATATTTTATTGTGTAATATGGATGTATTGTTTCTAATGCCGTCTCAGATGAAATTGCAAATATTGTTGAAAAAGTCTCAGGAATAATAATAATAATAATTCTAAATCCTCCTCATCCTGGCATCCTTTGAAAATTGTCTCCCACCTTGCTGCTGTGTTGGGAATTACCTCTTGTTTAGCAGGTAAGTCCTGACCCAACAAACCACTGTGGCCTGATGGCAGAATAAAGATTTAATCACGGCGAGGAGGCAGAAAATGAACAGTTTATGTTACAGTGGCTTTGCTGTCACACCGTGTGAGGGGTGTTAATAGAGGGGGGACCAGAGCCACCAGAGGTGTTTGCAGCTGATGCGTCCTGCCTTGCATTTGGAATAAAAATATGCAATAGGCATATAAAAAATGCATATAGAAAATGATCAATCTATCAATAAAAAATGCTGCTTGCATTATGACCAAATACAGCTTTGTCTGGGCATCAGCTGAGTTTGTCATTGTCACCTGGGCACAAACAGAGAAAAGCCCCGTGACTTCCCCTCATCTGAACGTGCTGGGTTTTTTTAATTTTATTTTTAAAATGCTCCTTTCACACTGGAAACTTTCCTCACCAGCACTAATTTCCTGTGAAACCAAAGGATCAGAAAATGGGGAATGATCTGGCCATCAGAAGCAGCAAGTGGAGTTTAATTCCTTTGCCAGCACTGCCATGCAGAGCTCGCTGCTGCTCCAAAAGTCACTTGTGCTTATAATAATTAGAGTTCCAATGATCTGGAACTGCTTGATTCAGCTAAAGTTTTGGCAGGTGGTTGACAGACAGAGGAGTATTAAAACACTGTGCTAGCCTTGAAAAAGTCATTTCAAATTATTTGCATGCCTGTAATACTCTTACAGTCATCAAAACCTCCCCCCCAAAATGATCAATCTATTAGCTGTGGATGTGTAGTTACCGTTTTCTGTCACATAAAGCACATGAATTACTGATTTTGGGGAATAAATGGATCGAGAAAGTTCACTTGGTTAGCTGTATTAAATGTTTTGCTATTATAAATTAAATTGTTCCTCTCTATATTTTGATATATGATAGCTCAAGCTCACTTGGCACTCTCAGTAAGCATTCCTAGCTGGAATTGTGCCTGATGAGCAGGCCTAGATGTGTGGAATTACCCAAAAATGCATGCAAAACGTGTCCTTCCTCTTCCAACACAAAAGAAAAAAGATAAAAATCCGCCCATGAAAAGCTCATAATAAATCCTTCATTTAATTTTTGAACCTTCTCAGATTTGCAAAGCCCCATATATCAGAAAATGCCAAGTTTGCCACCAGATGTCAGTTAAGATCTAAGGAGCTGCTGTTTTCCTGGACCCAAAGGTATTTTTGAGATAGTGCAGCCTAAATCAGTTCCTAACAACTGCTCGTGGACTTTCAGGCTTAGTTTTAACTGAGCATTAACACGTTTTTTAGATGAAATACGAGATAACACATCTTTTATGATCACTGGCTGTGCAGTTTCCTGCTGTTGTCTCTGTGTCTGTGTGAGGCTGTCTCACACAAGCTTGGAGGATTTGCTTGACCTTTTTGGGGGTTTTTTTTGGTGCTAATTTGGCAAAAAGATGATGCAGAATTACATTTTATGTGCACCTCAGAACCCCCCTCAAAAATTTTATCTGGGGATGTTAAACAGGCTCTGAACCTCATGAATTCCACATCTAAGTCCAGAAGTTTTATGGACATGAACTCGCTGTGTGCTCAGAGTTTTGTGTTCAGCTGACCGTGTTTGGGTACTCTGATCAAATTCCATATTCCGGGGTTAACGGTGTTCTGGTGGCACAGGAAACCAGCGTGATGAGCTGAAGAGCATGAATTGTATTTCTGTGGGATAGAATTGTGCGTGCCAGAGCTGGAGGAGGAGCTGGGACAAGCCACAGAGAGGGGTGGAAACATTTGGAGAGGAGCCGAGATGAACTGGGGACTGATGGTTTTTACCAGCTCTTTTAACAGGATCATAAAATGTCTTTTGTCATCACGTGGAATAGCTGCATTATAAGGGGTGCTCACAACTCCTATTGACTCAAGAATTGGGTTTTTTCAACCTTAAAGGGCCTGTCTTCCTCTTTGCAAGGTTTTGTAAATCATTCCCTGTGATCAATTCTCCAATATTAAATCGTGGTTCTGTTTCATTTGCTGTCAAGAGCCCTTTGTGATAGGTCCTTTACTTGTCCCAGGTTCTCCTGAGGGGAGAGAATTCCAAGTGCTTTGCATCTCTCCTGTGATTCACTTCCTAGCAGCAGTAGATGCTTATTTAGGAGAATTATAGACAGGAAAAAAATAAATAAGCTTGTGGGGTTTTGTTTTTTGGTTGTGGTGGGTTTTTTAATCTTAGGAGTTTTTTTTGTTATTTGGTGTTAAACTCTCAAATCTCAGTACTGAGCCAAAGTCCCATCACTACGTTTTCAACAAGCAAAAAGAAAATTGCAGGCAGTTTTTCATATTAAACGTTGAACTGCTGAAAGCCAAAAAGCCATCCAAATGAGAACCTGCTGTGCAGGGATGCTTGCTCTGTGGCTTTTGGAAATTTGAGTCATGGCACAATGTCTGCTTTGTGAACTGCTGCTGTCCGCAGGCATTTTATTACCTTCCAGCAGGAATATTTCTTGCACCTATTAGCAAAATATCTGCAGGAAAAAACTGTCCTGATCTACTGATCACAACCCCTTGCCTTGTAGAAGTCATCACTGAAAACTTTGTTGTATTGTGCAGGAATTTGTTAGATATTAATTGGTACCGGTGCATAAAGTGTTCTGGCCATGTGAGGAGTCCACACCCAATTGTGCTGCACTGCAAAGCTCTAAAAACAATAATATCCATGTCAAATACTGATATATCAATATATCAATAATATCACTTTAAAAACATCAATAATTAGGAGGTTGTTAAATAGTTGAAGAGGGACGTAGATTATAGCAAGAGCTACTGCTTTTCAAGAATTAACTGCATGGGAAAATTCAAGGTTCAGAAGAGAGATATGCAAATGACTTGGGCTTTTCTAGTCCTGAAGTAAGGTCTTTAACTTGTGAAGAGACATCCAGGGAAGAGATATGTGACAATAGATTTAATCTTTGCTGGAAAGGATGTGATGAGATAAAATCAGGTAAAATCAGATGTATTTCAGAATGGATGGCTCTCTACAGGTGTGCCAGAGCTCCAGCAGGACTGAAGTGCACGGTGAAGTTGTCTGAAGGTTCTTGAGCTGTGTTTAGGTAGAGGGCTCAAAGTTCCTCCTACAGTCCTGAACCCAGTGAAGAATCAGTTCAGTGTTTCGAGGAGCATTCTCTGTGGTCCAGGGCTCCTGGACTCAGCTCCAGTTTTGCTCCAGACTTTCTGGTGGTGTTGGACAGATCCTCCTTTGTGCTGTGCTTCAGGCCTTGCTCTGCACACCGGGCACGGCAGCAGCTCCTGGGTGTCGGGCTGTGGATTGACACAGCATCCCCAGCGCCGCCTTCTCCCGAGGAAACGCTTTTCCTGGGAAGTGGCTGGGTCTGTTACCTGCCAAGCAAACTCAGCTCAGTGCTTTTGAGGGAATATCTCTTCGCCAGGCTCTGCTGATCTTTCCCTTCTCCCTTTCCCTCCCCGTGCCCTCCCCTCGTGTGTCGCTACCAACACTTTCACAGGCGCCGTGTTCCTTTTGTGTCACCCTCTGTCCCAACCCTGCCCTCCCCGCCTGACCTGGATAACGGGAAACCGAGGGGGATGTGGAGCAGAGGTTGTGAAGTAGCTGCAGAGCTTCTCTGTGATGGTGTGCGAGTCCCTGGGAGCGGGAGAGGGATGCACACAGGACCTGTGACACTCGCGTTTATTCTGGGCGCTTCTGAGCTCCCCTCCTGCCACAGCCTGCGTGTACAGCACGGCACTTCCAAGGGCTTTCATCCCTCTGACTCCAGCGCTCTGGAAAAGAACTCACTCGTTCTCTGCCAGCGCCATACCCCCAGAGGAAGGAGATGTAAATCAAGTTCCAGCAATAAGGTAACACTTGGCCCAGGAAGAGCTGGCAATGAGGCTTGAAAATGAAGTAGGAAAATCTGCATCTGCACAGATGTGTGCGGTGAGGTTTGTGCAGGAAAATGTCAGGCTCTGCATTACGGGGGCCCGTTTGCAATTTTTCTTTAATTTAAATTTTTTAATTTTAATTCCTGGGGACTTGAAATACAAAATGTTCCAGAGTGAGGAAATGGGGCTGGAATCTTGTCTCCTGCTGTGATTCATCTCAGCCTTAATATTCAGAGAGGAGCTGCTCCATGCACTCGGTGCTGCGTGCGTGTGGGTTTGTACGAGAACAAACAGTCTGCAGCAAACCTCTTTGAATATTCAGCCCTTAATGTGTAACATTTAATCACTAAATACTGAGTTTAACTCGAACTGTTTTGATGATGATGATGATGGAATGATTAATAAAGTGGTCTGATGTGTAGTTCAGAGCTTCTCCCTAGGGAGTCTTGCTTTGCCAATTTTGGCAAGATGGCCTCCTGCAGCAACAGAATCAGAAATGCCAGTTGTAATTGAAGTTTTTAATTACATTTCCTGCTTTATTTCAAGGTAACAAACATTTGGATCGGTGTTTTTTTCTTCTTCCCTTTGAATGTTGATACTGCTGAGTGTGTATAGGCTTCCTGTGAGTCCTTGGCTTTCTGAAAATGATAAAGGATGAGCACAAAGGCAAAATGAGTCCCTTCCAGAGATAACTATCAGTGTTTTGCAAGCCATTTCAGAGCCCTGTCAGGCACGCTGCAAGTTTACTTAAATAAAGTCCTCAAATTTCACGTGGTGTTAAAGGGAGATTGGAGCAAGTAGATTCGAGCAGAGCAGTGTGCAGGGGCTCCAGCCCCCACAGCATGACCTGTGCCTCAAATCAAAAATCCTGAAGAAAGGGCAGGAGGAGACAAAACCAGCTCAGGGATTTCTTAGCCAGACAATTTCTTTATTTCTTGCAAAAGGTTAACGCTGCCATCGTCCTGGCCAACACCAGGGAGAAGAGAAGGGCCACTGGAAGGGTGGCTGATGTCACCAGGGACAGATAAGAGTGGGTAAAATAATTCACCCTGAGGATGGAGAAATCGCCGTGGTTTGGTCAGAGAGAGCACCTGGGCTGCTCTGTCACAACGTCCTGTTTATGCCAATTTCTTCTGACGAGCTTGTTTGGGATTTGTGCAGCCCTGGAACAAAAAGAGTCCAGGAAGAGGCAGGAGACACCTCCCCGGACTGCTTTGCCTCCTGCTGCCCGTTTAGGCCACCTGCAGTTTGAAGTTCTTTAGTTACAGACTGTTGCTTTTGGCTGCTGTGATGGTTTTTTGTGTGTCTAACTATTTTTTTAATGTCTTAATGATTTGAAAAGGTCAGCAGGGAGAAAATAAAGCAAGTTGGAGTTCTGCCATGGAGTAGGCACTGAGTATTGACTGTCTGCTCCCCAGCAGACCCTGGGCTGGTTTGATGGATGTCCTGGCCATTCCCACACAGACCCCGGCATCTGTATCTGGTGATATTTGCTGTGATATTTTGCCTTTGAGATGGGTTTAGCTCTAATTTCCCTGCTGGAATAGAGTGAGCAGGGCTGGGGCTCTGGCCTGAAGACCTGTTGCTTGACAGTTGTTACATTTTATTTTTAAACACGGTTTATTATTATGCTGGATGTCCTTCTAAGAGGCCTTTTGGTGCATGAAGTTGTTGCTTGTCTTCCTGAAGAACTCCTGGATGGTATTTCCATTGGCCACGGCTTTCAAATTTCAACACCTGAATTTTTCCTTATGGAAAGGCACAGAAAAGCCTCAATTCTGTGACGGGTTTGTCTGTTTGTGATAAAGCTGATGCCAATATTTCTTAGACGTAGCAGGGTCAAATTCCTCCTTCATGTGTCTTTTTACCTCAGAGATGTTACAGCAGAAATCTCCTTCAGGCTGTGTTGTCAAAAGATCTCATCTCCTGTTTGAGAAGCAAAGTTGCCCAGTTTTCAGAATATATCAACACATCAAGGACACTTCTGACACAGAGTTTCAGTGAAAACACCTGGAGTTTCTGAAATGTTGTTCTTTTTCTTAGATACAGAAATTGTAGCTTAGCTTTTCAAAAAATCTCGTCTTGGCGACAGAGCTGACAATGTTAAAGTCCAGGATTGCGCATCCTATAAATTAAACTCTATTAATGTTAATCTAACAAAGTCAAGAGCTGTTTTTTGCATTAGAGATTCCTATATATATATGCTAATTTTAAACATCTCATTTAGAAGTATAAATCAGGAATTTCAATAAACTATTAGTGTTCTTTTGCAGGATTTTCAAAATACTGAATTTTTGCATTTTTCATTTCAAATTTAATGTTCCTATTTAATTTTTACTTTTCAAGAAACTATCAAAATTGTTTAAGGTTCAGAGAGAGAACTTAAAACTCTTGAGTTTTAGATCATGGGGAGAGAAAGTGCAAATCTATTTTAAAATGGAAATTCTAGTAGGGAGGTAAAATTAATTTTTGAGCCATTAGCCTGCTTTTAACTCTGCCATGTCTGAAAATAACTGTAAAAAATTGGTGTTCATTTGAATGAATTTGTAACCAGCATTTTAGCAGATTATGTGGCAAATATGTTGTTTGATTTTTTTTTTTTCCTGGGGACTTGAAATACAAAATGTTTTTGTTGATTTTTTTTTTTTTTTTAGTAGAACTCCGGCTTTTAATTCATTTATTCTGCATTGGTTTGTGCTGTGGTTTAGGCTTCATTGAGCTGCCAGCTGCAGCAGAGGCCCTGGGGTGCTCTGCCTGCTTTTTGTTGGTGCTTGTTTTACAAAAACTGCCTCGTGCATGGCCAGGATGGTTTGGGTTCAGGAAATGGAAATTCTGTCCCTGGAGAGGTGGTCACGGGAGGAAGGCTTCATTCAGGTGTGTCAAGAGTGGATAAACCCCATTTCCAACTTCAGCCCTTCCCTGAAATCCCTCTCTGCCCCTCACCTGGGCTGGGAGTGGCGGCTGTGGGAAAAACAAAAACTCTCCAAGATCATTTTTAGCGTTGGAGAATTAAGGTTTTACTGTCTCAATGCTGTTCTGGCCCGGATGTGGAAATGTGGAAATCATTGAATCCACACACAGTGCAGGTTGTGCAGAGAAAATCATTCCATCACATGTGATTTTTTCTAGATTTTTCACACAACTATGCAGAGAAATCCACTGGTTCAATGTTCATTGGTCCCAAGCTACGTATTTTTAGTATTTGGTTTCCTATTGGTTATCGATCCCTTTGCCTTCCATGTTAATTAGGTTCTCGTTCTAATTGATCTTTTCCCAGACCAGGCGCCTCAGACCGTGCCAGGGGTGATGTTTGGAGTTGGTGCTCGTTAATTGCCCTTAATGCTCATTATCTTTTGTGTATCTTCTGTGCCACCCCCAGTCTGCTGAGAGGTTCAGCTCATCAGTGGTGCTGAAACAGGACTTTGGAAAGAAACTTCAATTCCCTTCCCCCGGGGCAAAGGCCAACAAAACCCTGATTAAAGTTATCTAATTTTTTTAAAACTGGGTATAATTTCCAGCATTGCTGGTCCTCCTGCAGGTGGGATGTTAAATCCCAGGGGACACACGGGCTGGCACTGGCTGTCACATCTGTCAATAATCTCCCCTCTCCTTTCTCTATTTCGTGTTTCTCTATTTCATTGCTTTCTACCTCTAATATCTAATGAGGAATTCCTTATTTTCAAATAGCAGTTTCCTTTGGAGAGGAATGAAAACTCAGCTACACCAGCTTCCTCCCTCCTTGATGATGCAGTAAAGAAATATTCATGGGGCAGCCAGAGCTCTTTATTTACTCCTGTTCTCCTTTCCCTAGAGCTTGTTGTGCCTCACTTGTGCTGTCTGCATAATTATTCTTCACACTGAAATGAAAAACTGACTTTAAGGTGTTTTCTTCCTGTGAACACAACACTCCATCCCAAGGCAACAGTTGCAGATTCAGAGTTAATTGTGAATTAACGGAGAAGGGAGAGAAAGAGGCTGTGCATTGTCAGAGAAACTTACAGGCCTTGTTGCAATAATGAATATTTTGTAGATTTTTTTTTCATATTTTTCCTAAATTCTCGCAGTCATGCTTAGCTTGAATGCTCAGATTCATTCTCTGGAATGTCTCTGGAATCCCTGGAATATACAGCTGTTCCTAACCATCCTCGCAGCCAACATTCACAAGGAGATTCATATGGAATCTGCAGCAGCATCCTTTTATTTTCACTTGGCACTCGTGCTCGAATCCATTCTTTGGCAAAGATTTTTTTTTCCTTTATCTGCTCCTTGGACCGTGTCTCTGCTCTCCTTTTACATTCCCTTTTTGCCTCTTTCTTTATCACATCAAATCAAATCTCTCAGGTTCACTTCTGAAGCCTCTCCTTGCCTTACCCCTTATCTCAGGGCTGCTGCCCAAAGCCAGCCCCAAATCTGATCAGCCTCAGATCCAGCCCTATCTCCCAGCTCCTGATATGATGAGCAAACAACTTTCAGCTTTCCCCTCATCACTGGGGAAAAGATTCCCTTGCTTCCCTCAGAGCCACGGCTTGGTTCTCTTTCAAATTCCTCTTTTAGAACAAATTTCTCCTCTAAAACTCTATTTTGCTGCAATGCCTTCAGAATTCCTGCGTGACTCTGCTGCTGGTGAGACAGAGCGTTGCCATTGATGTGGGTTTAGCACTGCCCTGCTCTTTATTTCTGTTCCTTTCTGCACAGGAGTGCATCCTTTTTATCAGTGAAATTGTGTTGTGGAGGGTTAATTCTTTTTATTTTATTTTGGTTGCATATGTAGGTCATCCAAAACAAGCCATAAATTAATATTGGATCTGTAAAAGTGTCTCTAGTCTTGACAGGGAAAACGTTGAGATCAATTCTGAAAAATTGAGAAAAGATGTATTTTGACAGTTTTTAAATTCATTTTTTTAAGTGACAGCTCTTGCGATAGATTTTCTTTTTTTTAATGCAAGTGTAACAACTGGAAAACAAAATCAAATCATATTTCAAACTGAAGGATGTGTGTTTGGAACTAAACGCTGTGAGTTTGGGGCTCAATTGAGTATAAGAGAACTTCTTTGGCCTTCAGGGGATTTAAGGAGCACCTTCCCTCTGATTAGAGTGAGAAACTTGTGGGAATTGCACAAATTTGGTACAAAACCCGTGTCTGCCAGACCTCAAGCTACTGGAAAGGGAAAATAGGATGTGTCTATGTAACTGTAGACCTTGACGAGGTTTTAAAACACCAAAAATACCAAAGCTGTTCCATATTTTTTCCCCACCAGGGTCAAGTATATTTTCAGGATCTGTTGGATTCTGCACCTTCCAAAGTCACTTTTTTAGTGCTTTGCTTAGCCTGGGAAGGCATTTCTTATTACCTAATGTGATTTTTCTCGCCCCAATTTAAACCCCTTTGTTTGTCATAGACAGAACACTTCCCTCCTCTATCAGAATCCCTTTCTGATTTTTTTCCCTCAGGCTTCACAGCCACGTTTGTCCGCTAAGGAAATTTGGGATGTATTTTTGGGACCTCTCAGCCTCATCAGAAGCTCCTGTAGATGTTTGTTCTGGTTTTCCTTCATCTTCCGAGCTTGTAGGAGACTTCACTCTCTCTTTTCTGCTCTGAAGACATAAACACAAGTGAAACAATGTGCAGCTTTTCAGAAATTTCTGTCTCTTCACTGAAGTCTGAAGCTTTCATGAGGAGAACAAAAAAAAAGATAAAAATTTGATTTCAATATGCAAAACCAAGGATTTTTCCGAGCCCTGCAATCCTGGATGGGGAGGATTTCAGAGAGGATAAGAGTTTCTGCTGCAGGACCAATGGGTGACTGAATAATTAGTTAGGAATTCAATCACTGTATGGATTCTCAGTAGGCCTTAATTACACTCTTCCATGCGTGATCCCGCAAGCCTTTTGCAAGTGAATTTTCATTAAAGCTGAAGAGAGATTTTTATTGCCTGAGAATTACAAATTTAGGCTGTTGGCGTGTTTGGGTTTGCCTGTTAATTTTGTGTGGTTTGGATGGATACCCAATACTGGACTTTTTTAAGCTCTGTGTTTCAGATATTTAAGATCTGTACCCAGATCTGCCCAACTTCTCTGTGGTGAGGAAGGACAAACCCCTGCTTTGCAGAGCAGTGAGGTGGAAAGGAATAAAAAAAAACCTGCTGTTGAGCATTAGATTTTGTGTCTTCACAAAAAAAAAAAAAAGAAACCAAAAAAACCCACCAAAACCTGGAATTATATGGTTTCCTATTTTTCCAGAAAATTCCTCTGATAGACAGAGGCAGTAAAGCAGCTGCAGGAAAATAATGGGCAAGATTCTGCATGGGTATAAAGGCAATACAATCCTAATAGGATGCTAAATCAGGTTGCAGAGCTGGAGCAGAATGTGTATATTGTTGGGAAATTCTCGCTGGTCGTTATCCAGGAGCCCTGAAGCAGTGGCAAATCGTGGTAAATATTCATCCTCAAAGGGATGCACAAGCTCCCTGCCATGAATACCTGCATGCAGCCAGCTGACAGGCTTTCCTTTGCATCCTCATATAAAGCTGGGGAAAAGCTTTTGGAAAATATATCTTCTAAGCTACTGTACTAAAAACCTTGAATTTTCTGTCTGAATTTTCTGTGTTGTAGCACAGCTTCGTTTTTTTCCTGTCACAATGTAAAGGTGGCTTTATTTTCTTAAAATGCTGAGGAAAAAATTATCAAAATCTCTGTCTTCACTCTCGCTCGTGACAAAGGGGGTATTCTGAATAATCTCTATACAAGTAGGAAGCTTTTATGAGGAAGATGACATTTTTAGACTGAATTTCCAAATCTTCAGGCTTTGGGAATTGGCTGTGGGATGGCAGGGTGTGCATTCAGGACTGGAGAGGAGGGGTTAGAACTGAATGAGATGTTTCTGTGGCTGGTTTGCAATTTAGAGACTCCACTTTTCAGTACAGCAGGAGTGGTAAAAAATGGTATTGGAGTTTGTGGTGGTCTGGTTCAAGTTCACTGCCTGTTCTAGGGAATGAATTGCTCTTCCTGCAGCATTTGGATTGGAAATATTTTGGAAATTATTCACATGAATAGTATTTGAATAATCGTGTATAATGGAACGTATTCGGCAGGGCTGTGCTCAGTAATTGGGTAACTGGGGAGGGAGGAAGGATGGGAAGAGGGTAAAGGTTTGTCTGTGAGGGGTGTGATCCTCACAGAGCTGTTCCTTCGTGGGAATGAACCCAAGGAGAAAAGTGTCTGGTCAGGTAAAGTGCGTGGGTTGGTCACATAAATCCGTGGTTTGGGCTCTGCCCTGCTGGAAGAACACGGTTCTGCTTTTCTGCCAGCACTTGGGGCTTGGGAAAACACCTTGGTTTCCCCTCCCTTTCTTAGAAAAAGGTTTCATGTGAGGGGCGAAAAGTTTCCTGTGTTCGTTTTTAATTGATTTTCAGGCTAGATCTTAGGGGACAACAGAACAAATGTTTCCTATGTAGCAAAAAGAAAATACTTTTGGTTTTTTTACCATTAGGTCAGACATCAAAGGGGAGGATAATGCCTTGATGTTTCTTTTCTCATTGTTTTTTATGGTACTTTTCTAATCTTTGTGACACCTTTATGGGGACACAGCTGCCTCAGTCCCAGAACTCTGACATTTCCTGGGCTCTCATGAGTGCTTGTGCACAGAGATTTAAACCACAGCCCAGGGCTCTGGGCACACATGGACATTCAGAACGGTGCATAGCAAAACCTGACTTCTTTTCTGTTCTAATTACTCCTGGAAAGGACTGAAAGGAGGTGTCTGATTTTATTCACTCTTGAGGGTTGTTCATTAATCCAACTCTTCTGAAATCTCAGGAGACATTTGGCTCTGACTGAAACCTTGTAGAGTATTTACTCCTTCCTGGAAAAGGTCCTGATGCAGTGTTAGATCAGGCTTGCTCTGACAGATCTGTTTTATTTGTGGTCATAGTCATTGACAATTACTTTGGTAGCTATAACTACAGACTAATTAGGAAAAAGCACTATTTAAATGCTAAATAGATAAGGGAACTAGAATTCTTTTAGCTTGTCAAATTGATCCATTAAATCTCTGTGTGTTGTACCTGTAATTGCAAAGCTCCAATTATCATACACTTAGTGAAAGGAGTGATAAGGTTTTCTGGAGCAGAAAGTGATAAGAGATAAAAGT
The DNA here is from genome assembly GCA_013397915.1 of Daphoenositta chrysoptera. Taxonomy (NCBI): domain Eukaryota; kingdom Metazoa; phylum Chordata; class Aves; order Passeriformes; genus Daphoenositta; species Daphoenositta chrysoptera. Next base: position 505,195 of record VZRO01007202.1, read on the forward strand.
GAAAAGTTGCCTAATAATAACTTTCACTAAAAGCTATCAACAGCAAATGTATACCTCTGATAAGAAGCAGAAGGCAAGAACTTTAAATCCTGATATCTGCAAACAAACAAAGTGAGGGAGAGCAGAAGCTGGGAGGAAATGCCATCACTGTTGTTCAGATGATGCCATGATGATTTTTTGCCTTTTCTTTTATACCCCTTTTATATAGCTTTTATGTATCCCCAGTGCTTTTAGCCCACATACTTGTAGTTCCTTAAGTGTGATAATTCAGCTTAGACCCAGTATTCTGTTAAACCAGGAGACCAAACATCCTGGAGGCCTCCAGCTGGAGGCCAGAAAGCTCCATGCTATCTGAGAAACCAAGGTCTTCCCTCGAAAACATCCTGTAAACTGAGATAGGCCCACCCAGGGGGGGATTCCTTGGGATGGGGGGTTCATTTGAACCTCTCATTGGGGAATCTTTGATAGATGTGCCAACTTGCAAAGCCTATAAATTGTATTTGTGCTCTATCGTGTGTGTGTGCATTTTGGTGCGTTCCACCCAGACAAAGTGGTG
>VZRO01007202.1:505817-522647 GCA_013397915.1 Daphoenositta chrysoptera
TTATATTTATTTAAATAAATACCAAGGTAAAAGCCCCTTTTCCCCTGAACTGTGTCTGGTTTTTAATTTTAAGACCAGCCAGGATTTCGGACAATGTCCTCGGAGCCCACGCTCCTGGTGAGAGCTGTGGGGTGTCCATCAAACCCCGACTCCGTGGCCTCTGGAGGAGTTTAGTGCTCCAAGGACAGAGTCCTGTTCCATAAAGCCACCAGAGGATGGAGGCTCTGAGCCCTGGTGCCATTCTTGGTTCCCAGTGGGGTTGGTTTGGGCTGGAACCATCCCTGGAGACAGGCAGCAGCTCCTGGGGGTGCTCAGAGTTTAGTTTGAAATTACTGCTGCCTCACAGCTTCTCTGGAAAGCCTTTGGGGGTAAGATGGAGAGGAATGACCTAAATGCAGGCAAGAATTCAGGCCCTGGTGAAAATGGAGTTTATGGAGAGGAGAATTAGAGGTGCTTGTGTTTCTAATCCACACCGGGGGGAAGCTGAGTGAAGGATGTCCTGTCTCAGTACTTCTCTGTTGATCTGAATCTTTGAAGTGGGAGCTGGAGAGGTTTTTAGAAAGCCTGGAATCAATTTTTGAAAGGGTTTAAAGGTGAGAGATTGTGTGAGGGACAAATAATTTGGAGAAGTAGATAAAAGGAGGAGAAGGGTGGCCTGGAGAAATGGTGAGATAGAAAGGATTGTTCTTGTTAAGCAGAACTTACTTCACAGGAAAACAATACAGAACTGGCTGCTGTTTGTGAGAAGGGGGAAGCAAAAAGAATCATTCTTTTTTGAGAGCCCAAGAGGTCTTTTCTTCAGTTTGAAACCAATTCTTTGTAACATAATGGCAAGTGAGCATATGTATTCCAAATGGCACTTCAACCTCTCTTCAAAAAAAGCATCAGTGCTAAAACACCCATCCTGACTTTGTGCTTTCTTTCTTTTTCTGTTGGTGGATTGGGAATGATAAACCTGACTTCTAATTGGTTTGAGAGATGCTGCTGGTGGAGTTTTGCATATAAAGGGAAGGAAGCTGAATTTGTTTTCAGCTTCTGACAAGAGAGAAAAAGTGAGAAACACGCAGGTAAAAGACAAGAAAAAGGTGATCATTTCTGCTTTTAGAGTCTCTTTGGAAATTTGACTTTAAATGAAGGAATGTTTTGGTTAGAATGGCTGAGATAAAACAATTAAAAGGTTTTGCTTGTGAGAAATAAAATGTTTGTTCCAGGAGAGGGAATGCTGATGTTCAGATGGTGGAAATTACACTTTTAAAGCTTCCTTAAGCTGAAGAGTCTCCCCTGAACCAGTGGCAGCCACTCACAACACTGGGGTTTACGGGCAGCAGAAAGAGAACTCTGGGGAAGAAGGAAAAACATGTGGTGAAATTCTTGTATTTTCAAGATGTGGAAAAGAATCAGCATAAGCATTACTTCAGGTTTTGTCTTGCAGAACCTTATTCAGAAAGGGATCTGTTTTCTGAACACTCTTAAATTTTGTGATAAGGGTGAAGAAGGAGGCAGGAATCAACACTGTCCTCCAGTCAATTAGAAAATCATCTGCCTTCATAACAGGACCAATTCAATAGCAGCAGCCCTAAAATTGTGGTTCTGTTGTCATAATATTTGCCTTTCTTATAAATATATGCCACTCTTTTCAAAGGCTGTTAGTAACAGAGTAGGTTAAGAATTATTATTGCTGGTAAAAACTGTGAAACCTCTAAGTTTAGTTATATTTCCTCAGGTGGTGGGAGGATCTGGTTGTGTTGTGGTTCTGTTTGACAGACTGCTGATGTCCTGACAGGACAAAGAGATTTAAAAATTCCATTATACTTTTTCTGGTTTTTGGGACAATTTAACATCAAATTAATAAATAAGGAATTTAGGTGCTGACAGAAGGTGTGGGTGGTGAGAATTGGCTGTATATTTTTGGCTGTGTGAACATCATCTCAAAGAATTCTCCGAAGAGCAAAAATTGTCCAAATCCACACTTCCCAAGAAGCAGTTTGGTGCTGGGGAGAGGTGCAAGGTAGAACTGTTCCAATATTGGCCTGACAGGGAGCTTTTCACATGGAATAATCTTGCTGAACTTCAATGTGAACAGAAATAACCAAGAAATATATATATTATATAAATTAAATATAATATATATACATTATACCTGTTGAAAGAGCCCAAGTAATTTCTTTAGCTGTTGTAAAATAAGGATGTTTGGTGTTTCCTTCCTAACTGTGGGCCTCAACACCTCAAACTTTTGAGCAATTTATCTACACCAGTGACTGTGTGCTGCTGGTTCAGGGGATCTGTGAATGCTGACTGCTCTTCCACCTGCAGGAAACAATTTGTTTCTTTATGTGTTTAGAGATTCTGTGGGATAAAATGCAAGAACTTCATAATAAAAATAATAACACCTGAGAGGCCACAGGTATCACTGGGGACTTAGATTTTTATTAGCTAACATTTATTAAGTGTGAATTAAAAACTGAACAGTGCATCAAAGGTCTGCGGTGACATCTGCAACAAACACTGGCAGGATAAAATAATCCATTTTGACCAATTTTGAAATTACAGCAGCTTAGATTTAAATCTAAGCACTTTGCACTTTTTTGAGCAACGCTTTTTAAAATTTTTTTTTATTTTGGGAATTGGAGGATAGCTATTGATCACATAAAGAGGTTTCTTCAGGGAAATCAAAGATTCTTGGAAGGCCACAAAATCCCTTCTCCCGAGCTGCAGAAGGAGAGCCCCAGCCCACTGTGTCTTGCTAAATGTTCCCAGCAGGAAGGGAACCAGCCACTTGAACTGACGTGATGGATTCCTCCTCCACCTGCTGCCTCCATCTCATTAGGCTGCAGTGATTAAAGAGTTATCAAAATTTAATTCTTCAAAATGACTGCACAAAAGCAACTTCTCCCCGTGAGAAGGCGTCGCTGGGAGCTGTCCCTCCCGTACACAGAATTCCTCCCACAAATCTCTTCCTCTGGGCACTCCCTCCCCTCCCTACACACCCAGCCCTTAAATTTATGAGGAAGTGGTGAAACCTTTAGCCAGCAAGAGCCACTCCTGAGGATAAATATGGGCTCTGAATTATTTCAGCCCATCAGGGGTATTGGTTATTAAACCCCGCCCGGTGCAAGGGGGCAGATGGATGTGCTGTGTCATTGCCAGCTGTATTAATTGCATGCTAAAGATTTTCAATTATTGGGTAGAAATATGGATTGGAATTATACCAGGATTATTCGGGTGACTCTGACAAGCTGCAGCTTGAGAGATGTGTGGAAACAAATTAGGAGCAGCTTAGTTTGATCGGGCATCGACTGTTGTCACCCTGCTGCTGTTTTCTTTTTCTTTCTTTCTCCCTTCTGTGCACGCCATGCACAGGTGAGATTAGTCCAGAAGAGCACAAACACTAGCTCTGGTGCTAAAACAGCTAATTCCTAGCATTTTCCCATCAGTATATCTGTGGAATAGTCCTGTTCCCACCCTCATTACTCAAGAGGAAACGCTCAGAAGCCAAGTGACTTGCCCAAAGCCACTTGGAGAAAGGAGACAGCTTTACTTAGAGCCTGTTTATCTTGAATTCTACACATGGCAGTGTTTGCTGAGCTGTTTCCCCAAACAAAACCCTCTGAGATGAAAGGGCACCTTTGGAGGGCGGTGCCTGGGCTGAGGATCAGCACAGACCAAGCCCAGGGTTCCGTGGCCCCTGGCCAACCTTGGTTGTTTGGTCCTGCCAGCTTGGAGCTCTCTCTGCATCAAGCTGCAGAACCAAGGGCATGAAAAAGTGGGGCAGAAAAAAAAAAAATCTGTGGAGCCTCTAATTCATCAAGTTTGCCTGCAGTTGACACAACGTGAATTTTCTTTTCTGGATTGCAATAGGTTCTGTGAATTGTGATAGAGTGCCTGGCAAAATTCAGCTATGCAAGGTGGGTGCTGATAAGGCTGGCAGTCCGTGTGGAGTGGGATCCCTCAGTACCTGTGCTTAGATATTTAACATTTTCACTAAGTTCCTTCACGGAATAAGCTGAAGAACTTCATGCAGAAATCCAGAAGTAAACAAAAATCACAGCACAGGAAAGTCTGAACTGATGTAAATCAGTTTAAAGTTGCACAATTGCTTGCATTAACTACCTGATATAGATTATAAACCCTGTGTAACAAATCCAAATTTTTGTGACCATTTTTATATATTCACTGACTCTGTGTTCTCACAGATCAGCTTTGAGGAAAAGGAAACAGTTGCATAATACATGTTGTCATTTGTTGAGTTTAGAGGGAAAGGAGTTATTTAATAAAAAAATAATCAATCTGCAATCTGTCTTCCATCAGAGGCTTGGTGTAGCAGCTCATTCTTCTGCATCAGGCAGGAAGGGTCATAGCTCTGCTTTTATATAGATTATTTACTTGGTAAATGTTATATTTCTCTCTTGATTTCCAGTATATTAGCATGTCCCCTTGGCTGCCTCTGGGAGTTACCTATGTCAGAAGGTTATGACCAGAGCAAATAAATGTTAATTTAGGAGGTGCAGTAGCTTTTGCAGCACTGAGCTTACTAGTCAAACATTCCTAATATCATTTTCAGAGCACAGAAGTGTGTGAAATCTGCAGGAGTTACCGGGTCAGAGACAGCACAGGGATGGGGATAACTGAGGGATGTGTGTGTTGTACAAAAACTGGTAATATTGGTGTGGTTTTGACCTGGTAGAGATGGAAAAAACCCTCCCCACCTTTGTTGCCTTATGCCAGCTTACACTAGAAAGTGTAACTGATGGCAGAGCTGCAAACAGGGGGAGTGGAGTTCACTCTGTTCTTCATCTCCCACCCAAGCACAGCTCTAGGCAGCCTGCACCAGTATTCACAAGCAGTGGGAGGCAAAAAACCCTGGGGAAGCAATAACAACATCCATAACAGGGATATGAGAGGTGATGAGTTTATTTCCAGGCAAGCTCTCCAGTGGTTTCCATGATCTCTCCATATCACACAGGGGTTTATTATTCTTTTTCTAACTGACTGCACCTCTTGGTGGTGCAGGTTGAAGTGGCCATTGGGACAAGCTGCCCTTGTCCTAGCACTGACCACGCTCAGTTTTGCAGAGATACTCCCAAACCTTTGCAGTTCACTGGCTGCAGCTGCAAAGATGAGGAGTTTCACTGGTTTTGCACAAACCCCTTTAACACTGCTCTGGAAGCAGAGGGGAGCCTTGGCCCTGAGTATAAACAACATTGCACAAGACACTGCACCAATGTGCAAACCCTTACCCTTAGAGAAGTGCAGCTTGTGAAGCTTCTAAGCTGATGTTTTCTACTTGTGGTGGGAGTGAAGGATAATTACAAGAGGTGGCCAGGCTGGCCACCAAGAGGTTTGTGCAGTTGCAGTGCTGGAATTGCCAGCAGGTTGCCTACTTGTAACTTGTTTTGCTCTGGCCAAACCCAAGGATGTTGCTGTTAACCGGGTGCCCCAATGATCTCGGAGCTGCTGGCTGCAGATTTGAGAGTTTTGCAGCTCTTCTGAGCAATGAGGAGCTGCACAGAAGCAGGAGTGATAATGGGAGCATGAATATGCAAGCAGTGCTCAACGCCAGCTTCATCAGCACAGATGTTCTCCTGCATCTGGGGTCCATGCACGATTCATCCATTTTGCACATGTTCCCACTCCACCAGCTACTGCGAATATTTCCACCCGATGGGGGAGGGCTGATTGCTCAGCCTTTATCATATTTTCCTCAAGTTTACTCTGGTAACATCTGTGTGCAGCCATTACAGACCTGGCGCTCGTTGTGTGTTGGTACTAATTTCCTCTTCTGGTGACAGCAGAGCTCTCATTTTCTATCCCATTGAACATGGGAAATAAAGCAACCAGTGCTGGCAGACACCACCAGGCTGCACTCATCCCACCAAGCCCTGGAAGTGCTAAGTCCTCCTGTCACTTCTGGGATAAGTGTGGGGCTGATGGAAGCACTTCTTCCTTCCACCAGGGCACCTGGGCATCACCCTGCAGTTAGAGCGTTCTCTTAGCTCTGGGTGGCACTCCACCAACCCACCCAGCAGGCTTTGCACCTTTCCTTCACTTCTGTCATATTAAAAACCCAAAAAAAGTAACCAGCCTGTTTATCAAATGCTTACAGAGCTCTTCCAGGCTGTGGGTTTGGTGGAGTCAATCCCTTTTTGGTAAGGAAAGCCTAGAATCCTGTTGCCCTTTTTTTGAACATTGTTGAGTGATTTATCTGTAAGGTAGCTGTCCAAAATTATCTGCTGCTTCTTCCACATTAAACAGAGAGGTGAGTGCAATAACTGTCAGCTCAGCATGACTTTATCCTGCCTATATTTGAGTTTTCAAGCACCTCCAGTTATGCTACAGCAGCCTCTGAGAAGCGTAGAATGGTTGGGGTGGGAAAGGACCTCTCAGACCATCTCATTCCATCCCCCTTGCCATGGACAGGGGACTTTCTACCAGACCAGGCTGCTCCAAGCCTTGTCCAGCCTGGCCTTGAACATTTTCCGTGGGGCTGAGAAGTCAGGTGCCACACAAACCGTGGCACAGGATGTGTGCAAGCTCTGACAACGCCCATAAACACAGGATTTGCAGCATTCCCTCAGCCTCTCACCACGGTTCCTCCTCTTGGGAAACACAGAAATTGTTGAAGTGAAGGAGCAAACAGCTTTGTGAGTTCCCAGTTCTTAGGAGCAGGATTGGGGGTGAGGTTATTAGGAACATATTGCAGTTTAGTTATCAAAAGTGTTTGCAGGAGTTGGGTTGTTCTTGGCTTGCTCGTTAGCGGGGTGTGCTTTCCGTGAGCAATAATTGAGATTAAACATCCTCTGGGGAAGGAAGTAATTTATTTTGTAGTAAACTGATATCTGTTGATATTTTAACGTTTCTTACATTATTTATCAGTAGATTTGCATCCATGAACTGGAAAATATAATCTTTTATTGGGTAAGAAAAGTAATTTAATGTTAAAATTTAATAAAATATTAATTACATATGAAAAGGCTTGTGTAGCACAGACCACATACTATATATTATTACAAACTTTTCATGCTGAATAAATTGCTTTGCAGAGGAAATGGGAATACATTAGCACAAAATAGAGGCACTGGAAGGTGGCTGTTCACTTTACTGTAGATTGGTTGGTATGGTTGAGCAGGCTGCAGATGTGGATTCATCTCCTGAAGACAGGAAAGCAGGAGAGAAATTGGGGAATGGCAGCTATCTCTCCTTGGGTCTGGAAAGGTTCTGCAGGCTGAGAGCTCCCTGGCTGCGAGGCACTGCAGTTCTGCAGTGTGTCATTGGTTTATGTCTCTTTTCCCTCATCTGCTGAGAACCTGCAGCTGGGAAATTTGGGGCTTCCACTCGGCAGTTTTCCAGTTCATCAGAACCCTAATGATTCAAGGAACAGCGTAATTGGGCAAAGAGTTGCATTAACGTTGTGACAATTAATTTAGGGCTTTAATTCGTGTCAGGCAGAGGACAAGCTTGGCTGGCACTGCAGAGAATGGTGACATGGTGGTGGAAAAAGCATTTCATTTCATCCACAATATCAATACTCTCTGTTAGCACCAGATTTCTGTGCAGGCCTTCAGCACACGATTATCCCTGGATTTTACATTAATTTCTGTGTTGAGTCTTGGCCTCACTTAGTGTTTTATGTGCTGAACCAACTGATATCTGAAACAGAGAACTGCTTGCTTAGATGGATGATGTCCTGGCAGCGAATGCAACACCCCTGAAAGTTTTTTGGAATAATGTGCATGCTCTCTCAGGCAGGAAAACCTTCCTGACTTTCATGCAGTTGATAAAAGTTGTGGTTTTGAACTCGGCATGGTTTTTGGGTCCAGATGATTTATTCTGAGGAAACACTGTCACCTGCTGCACTCTGACCTCGGCAGAGCTGGTTCCACTGCCCCTTCCCAGCCTCTCCTGCAGCAGTGCTGGCTCTCCCTCTAATGGCTCTGTGGCTTTATAAGTGGCAAGGTCACCTCTTTGTAGGATTTGTGGCAAAGATGAAAGTTCTCTCCAAGCCTTTTTCCTGAGAGATAAATCTGCCATAAAACCAGGGCTTTCAAGACTTTTTCTAAACAGAGAAATGTTGAGCACTCTGATAAAGATCATGCTTTATATATTTTTTTCATGGCAGCCACTGCAAAAGGCATCAGTGTTTAATTCACACACACTCTGCACCCATTTGGGAGTGTCCTGCAACTCCCATCCCTTTTCTGCAACCACTGTAATACTCAGCTAATTTGAGTAGTTTTTGTTCTTATGTAAGCTGTGTGTTTCTGTGGGCTGGCTGCTGAGTGATTAATAATTAATACTTGTGTAATTTCCTCTGAATATCTCAAAGCTCACGACTTTTGCAGTGCCCTTTAGTGCGCTGGATTATCAAACGCCAGTAGAAGTTTATGCACATAAATTAATTGTCAAATTTATGGAATGAGGCCTGAATACTCGGGTTGCAGCTAACTATATTTTAATAACATCCTCCACCAAGCGATACAATAACCTACATGTTCAGTATGTGTAGCTGTCAGTGCGTGTCCATCCCTCATATTTTCCTTATCTGTCTGAGGGCCTTGACATCAAAGGTCCTCTTTGGTGCATGCAGTCGTGCATGCATTTAAATTCACCACAGTGAGATGATTTTCCAGACATCCCTTTGTACATTTGATGATAAAATTCTAGTGTACTACTTGGTTATGATGGAGGATGATTCCTGCTCCGTTGTCTCTCAACGCTATCGCTGTATTTCATCTGTATTTCCACCTTGTCTCTCTGAGCACACAAGAGCAGTGATGAATTCCGCTCTTAAAAAATATGCTGTATTCTGGCAACACAGACACAAAAAGCAACATTAACTACCCAGAACATTCAGAGTTTGAGGAGAGTGCTCAGGGCAGCTGTGCTGGAAACAGCATTTGCCCTTTTACAGTTGCTGGATGGATCCAGCAACCCTGAGTCACTGCAGGTGGAAGCAGGAATCCCTTCACTCTACCATGTGCTCTCCTGAATGTATTAAATTAATATACACCCCTGAATCAGGGTGTGTGGATATTTCCTCACAGGAATGCTGTTGGGAGTCTATTGCCTGTCATAACATTGATCCAGGCAGTCAGCTCCAATGGATTTGTTAAACGGGTTTTTACATCAGCACATAAACCCAGGAATTTATGGCTTGCCATAAGGCACACAAAGTGAGATTTCAGCTCCCCGTGGTGCACAGAACATCACGCATCAGGAATGTCACTGTTCCTTGTAGCATCTATTACTCCAACCTGCTGCTAAAATGCAATTCTAGGCTGTGCCTCATGTATTTCAGGAGATGGGCTAAGACAGGAAGATGGATAAATTGCTGTGGGGTGGTGGCACAGAGGTGGTAAAAGCTATCATTCTCTGAAACTTTTTGTGATTTTATTTCTGGACATGATCCTTTCTAACCCCACTTTTGATAACCCTGACTGGTAAGATGACCACTAACAGGACGAATTAAGTGAAAACTCATGAAAATCAAAGTGGTGGAACTAAAAAAGTGCCGCAGCTAAATGATGGATTGTCAGTCTAAAATGAACTTTTTCATGCTGGAAAACTCCTCTGCAAGCTCCATTTGTGTGGAGCAGCTGATGTTAATTGCTTCTAGCAGTGCTGCTTGGGCTCTCCTCCAGTGCCTCTCTGCTGAAGGGCCTCTTTCCCTTCTGAAGAGCAATTTTGTCCCCCGTGCAGCCAGCAGCAGTTACCCAGCAAGTCCTCACAGGGTTTCAAAAGCTGCTGCCAAGACTTTACAGCTTCCTTTCCATCCACTCATAATCTCCAGACTCAGTGTTCTCAGTGACAATAGCAATTATCACCAAAGAGCCACGTTATGGGTGAGTTTTGACTGTCTCTAGAAATAGTTCACACCTTTAAAGCTTCACAGCAGCCACGAGCTTCCAACAACAGCAGCTGCTCCAGGTGGGTCGCGGTGGAAGGGAACCTTTTGTTCTCTGCAAAGAGGGGCAGAATCTACTGATGGTGACACTTTGGTCTGACAGGCATAAACTCCCTCGTGCAGATTTTAATTACCTGTGATCTGTGTTCTCCTGTGAGTCGAGGCACCAAATGCATCTTCTCGAGCATCCAACGAGCCCTTGAGCTGACTCCCGTTTTGCTGGGTGAATTTCAGCCTTGTTTCATTTTCATTTCATGCACCGGTGTACAAATTTCTTATCAGCTTCTTGCCAGAGTAATGCGTGTCCCATGCTGGGCAGCTGGATGTCAGGGCAGTGTAAAAATAAAATTGTTTTCCATTGGCTGGGCTTTAGGAATGGAGAGTGAACTGAAAAGCCAGTTACATCCCGGCCTCCATTTCATACATTTCTCAGGTAAATAGTGACCACAATCACATAGTTGCCTGCTGGCTGCTTGATACCTGTTTTGAGGAGAAATAACAGCGCTGGCTGTGCTGACAGCTGCCAAGTGCTGTGCCTTTCACAGGCAGGATCATCACTGTCCTTGGAGCCACTCACCCGCGGGAGGTGCTGGGTGTCAGTGTGCATCTAATGTGTGACACACACTCACGCTGCTCCGGGAAATTGTCACTCCATCCCTGTCCCATCACATTCCACCTCAGGCTGTCAATCTCCTCTGATCCCTGTGCTCTGGTGTAACTCTGGAATGGGGAGTGCTGGATGGCAATGGGTGGGTGCTGTGGCAGCTCCCTCTGGCCCTGTGCTCCTCTTCCGGGCAATAACAGGAATCTGCTTTCCCTCAGGATGCACAGACCCTCCCTTTCACACTGACAAGCCATCTTTCTGTAGAGGTTTCAAAACAAACCAGTGAGAGACTCCAAGTCAGAAATACAATTTATTAGGAAGAGAGAGAAAAAAATAAAGTAAAAATAGATGCAATAGTACAAAAAAACCACTGACAGAGTCAGAATACAACCTGACACCCTGTTGGTCAGGGTGTTGGTAGCAGTCCCAATGAGGTGGTGCTGTTGAAAGCAGTGATCCTGGGTCTGGTCTCAGAAGGTCCAGCAGTGGCTGTGCAGCTCTTGTCCTCTGGGAATCCAGTGGAAAACGCTGCCTGTGGTGTTTGAAATCTCAGTTTATATCCAGGATGGAATGCTTGGTTCCTCCCTCTGGGCGGAGCATCTCACAATGGGATGATGGAATTTTGTCAGTCCTGTGGCAAGGCCTTGATTGATCCATTAACAGGAGATAGTCTGGAGGGGTTATCTGTGAGTCATGTGGCAAAACCTTGATGAGCCAATTAACAAATGATAGTCCGGAGGGAATTATTTATGAATCATGTGCCAAGGCCTTGATGGGCCATTAACAGAAGATATTCCAGAGGCAGGAGGCAACACCACCCACCTGGTTTCAGCAGCTCGTGTAGATGGTGATGGAATACACTGCAACCCAGGACACTTTCAGCTTGATTGGAGCCAGGGCTGGACTTTGTGCCATCCTCTGGAGCGAGTCCCTTCAGTGCTGCTCTCAGGAAATAGGAAAAGGGAGAAACTCCAGGAAGGGATGTGCTGGCAGAGGCGAAGAGCCAGCGTTCCACACCAAGCTCAAACTGCTCTTGGCAAAAGTTTGGTCAGAAAACCCTAACAGGGACCTGTGTGGGTAGAGAATGTAGGGAAATCTGATTTCCTGTGTGTTTGGGTCTACGGTTCATTGATCTAGATGGCTTTCTTTTTTTTTTATTTTAAATGTTGCACAGCCCTGATCAGACATCAGAGCCCTCTTGGAGCAAATTCTTGGGGTGCTTTAGATGGTCCATTGGAGGTGAGAGAAGCTTTAACAGTAGATGACCTGGTGTCCAGGAAAGGTCTGGCTCACAGTGCAGCCTTTTTCTCAGTGGATAACCTTCATAACCCCTTTCTTTTTCTGCTTCTTCTTTTAAACCTTGCAGGTATTTTGTATCTTTTTAGACTTTTCCCCCTCAAATTTGATTGAAACCTGATGGACAGGCTGAAAAGCTGATTAGTGAAAGAAAGACAAGCTGTACACTCATTCTTATATCTCATTCCCTGATAAGATACCAGGCTAGCATCTATAAATCATAAAAGAGCCACCCTAAATTTCACAAGACAGGCTTTATCATGAGGGGGAAGAAAGGAAAAAAAAAACCTATTTGTTTATTCCCTGGATAATGTTTCAGCCATCATTATTCCTGGAACCCTGTAGCTTGCCACATCAAGCGAAGCATCAGTTTCCAGACACCCTGCTGACCACACGAGGAACGATGCCAAGTCCTTCCCAAACCCAGGACCAACAGATGTGCTGCCTGCAGTGCCGAGCCACCGAGTAGAAAGGTTGGATCAGTTTCTAGGAAATTAACATTATTTAGCCTTTAGCAGAGAAATCCCATCCTGGCTACTCTTTTTAATAATTTTTCTCGCAGCCTCTGTTTCATTTGTATAAATCCCTTGGTGTCAGTGTTAATTTTTTGTATCTGTACAGAATCCACTGCAGAGGATCAAACAGCAGAGGCTGAAAAAGCAAACGCATGAGCCTGGGCGATATGGCACAAGAGTGCAGGCTCCTCACTCCACTGGCTGCTGCTCCCAGCACAACAAAGAAAACTGCTTTCAAAATACGACACAATGACTGTCTGAAGCCCATTCAAACCAGAGCAGGACAAACCTCAGAAGGGCCCCAGGTTCTGTTTGGCTCAGATAAGCTTCAGAAAGGATCCAACTGTTTTGATGATTATCGGAAAGTCTTACATCTGCCAGGCTGGGCTGTAAAACTTGTCAGGAGTGCCCAGGTTTCTTAGGAGATTTTTTTTTTGCTGCTACCTTCTTTGAGCCAGACACGCCTCTGGAAGGGCCTCAGTGGTGGAGATGAGTGGCAGGCTAGAAAGAATTAAAATGGGCAGAAGTGTTCGTGTTCCAGGGAACGTGGCCCCTCGTTCTCTGATTCCAGCTGGGCAGAGATGATAGAGAAGAGTGTGGAAAGGAGGAACAGCCGTTGCCTTTTAGATCCCAGCAGCAACAATAAAATTCCCACTCTTCTGGTTGCAAGAGTTTTCATTTTTGGGCCAGTTGTACATCTCATGCAGACCAGGACAGAGTGGGAGCTCCTCCTGCCATCTCTATAATTTTAGGTGGAACAAACCACAGATTCTGGCTAACATTCTGACAAAATACAGATTATCAGTATGTGGTGTTCATTTGGCTGCTCTCTCCTTCTGCTCTGGGCTCTGGTGGTGTTTGTGAGGCCCCTGTTCCCATGCAGCTGCCTTGGGTTTGTGTTGATCCTGCTTTTTCCTATTTGCCCACCACCCTGTTCCATGGAAGCACTGACAGCAACTGACACGGTAGCAGAAGTCTAAGTGTTAGAAAAGAGCATCCTTTGAAGAAATTACACAAAAATATCCTTATTGGGGATAATTGTGCAGTTATTATTGTGGATAACCTCATGCAGTATTTGTCTGAGGGAGTTGAGCTCATGCCTATTCTTGTTCCCCATTTCTGAAAGGGCCACAAGATCTGAGCTGCAGATCCACAGGTGGTGAGAGTGTTCTTTTAAAATAAATGCACGTAAATGAGCAGTTTGGGATGCTGACACCCCCAAAACCTTTAGAACAGCTTTTAAAAATGGTTTGAAAAAAAATTACCAGGGTAAATTAAGAGTAAAAACTTTATGTTAAAGCTCAAATATTTTGATTTTAAAAAAGATTAGAAAAGGATTAATCAGCAGTTGCCAGACCGTATTACATGAGGAGAAACTTCAGACAAGCCCAGAGCTGAGGAAGAGGTTGACTGACATGAAAGTACAAGGCTGGGATAGTTTGCATTTGGAAATTTCTCTGGCCTTGCTTGTCAGGGAGCTGATTCTAGAGAAATCTTTGCACTGTAGGCTGAAAAATGCATTTGGAACCCAAATTCCTGAACCATAACAGCTGTCAGACCACAGAACAGTACAGCAGGTGTGTGAGTGAATTCTGAGGGAATCACTCAATGGATAAACTCCCAGTTTTCATCAAAAGCTGTCTGTTATTGTTACTCTCATGCTTCCATTGGATCAATCCTTACTCCAGAAGCTGTTTCCACATTCGTGTCCAGGTTTGTCTGCAGCAGAGTAAGGGTTCTTCTTCCTTTGGGCTGTAGGAACTGGTCTCTGGTTCCCTATATTCTGTTTTTCTGGTGCAGCTGAACTTCAGTTAGGGGGGCCACTTTGCAAGCTCTGCTTTTTGTCATCAGTTTCAAATTTTCTGTTTCTTTTTGCAAAGAAAAGACTGTGGAGCTGTCAAGCATCTTAGATTTTCAAATCATGAATTCTGTTCTTTCTCAGTCTGAAGAGCCCTTGACCACAGCTTCATTCTTTGTTTCCCACAAGACCCGCTGATTAAGTCAGAGGGAATAGTCAGGATTCAAAGAAAAAGTGCCATTTCTAGGTAGAAAATAATGACTCAAGTAGAAGGATTTCACATGAATGCTTTTCTACTGCTATTTGAATGTATTTTGGGTATATGAGTTAAATGTATTATTCTCTTTGGTGATCTGCAATAATACATTGCATCTCTGAGGATAAGCTTTTCTTTAAAAAAAAAGTTATATGCTTGCTTCAGAGCTGTGGCTGAATTAATTCTTAATATTATCAGGGTTAAAGCATCATCTTTGTTTGAATGGCAAGGGAAAACCTCGGGGTTATTCTCTTTACATACAAAAAATATCTCCAGCAATAACATTCACCATTGGATCCCGTGTTATCTGTGGGACTGTGAGCACAGGGATGTGTTGCTCTATCTCTGATTGTGCACTGCAGCCTCTCCTGATGGAATTATATTCCTCATTGTTTCTATTGTGTTGCTGGAAGATGACACAGATCTGGTTTTATTTTCTGGACCAACACGTGGGTGACTTGGAGCCTTTGCAGTGTAGAAGTGATAAGAAGAATTAGATTAATAAAGAGGAAGGTGAAGGTGAAGAATGGTAACATGAACAGATGCAAACTCAGTAATTACATTTTTAGCATTGCTAATGCTAAATCTGACTTTTTTGTCCTTATTATTATTACTTTTTAGCAGTTTCAACAGGGGTTTCTGTAGAAGTTAGAACAAAAAGAATCCAGCTAGGAGTTTTCTGCTGGCTTACTCACAAGGGCTGTTTGTTTTTATTTTTACTTTTAACTCTGCAACACATCCTCCGTCAACTCGGACTGAAATTAACTGCTAGAAATAAAAATTCTAATTTAGATTCTTAATTGCCTGCCTTCAGGTATGCTCATGGATCATCACGGGCTAAGGGAATCTGCAATGATTGTGTAATAATTTAGGACTGGCAGCACATTAAAAAAATGTATTCAGCCACAGAGGTTCCCTGCTGCCTCGGGGACAGTCCCTGGGTGTGTTTGCAACCCCAGGGCACTGCAGGCTTGTGACAAGAACAGATCAAGGGCTGGGTCAGGAGCAGGCTCTGAGCATGGATGGTTTGAATGGAGAGGGTCTGTGGGTTTTGTTCTTGCAGCCGTGTCCAATTCCATCAGCCCTCGGAGGAGCTGTGCCCATCCATGTCTGCCCACAGGCAGATAAAATTCCTCACTGCTGTCCCTGCAGGGGAAGTTCTTTAATCAGCCTGTCCCTCGGCAGGCAAATCCTGCTAATTTTGTCCATGCTGATAGCCTCCTTATCTCTAATGAGACAATTCTGGCTGATAATAATCTGGAAGTTGTTTTGTTTCACCAAGAGAAAGCCACAGCTATTCAGCCCTCACTCCATTTAGTCAAATACAGCACTACAGCACATTACGGGTTCTCTTTCAAATTCGCTGGCAAACTTCTGGTTTGATAGATTTAATTTCCATGGTAATTCTAGTAATTAATTTCCAGCAATCCAGCAAAGCTGTTGAATCAAGAGGATCTTAAATCTCTTGCTGAAAGGCGGGTGGTGATGCCAGTCACCTGGCACACAGTGGGAGGACAAACAGTGGGACAGAGAGCTCTGCACCAGTGCTGGTGGAGGCTGAAGGGCCCTGACTACTGAATTCTGCTTTTGTTCTCCCTGAGAACCAGGCAGGTTTCGTTCATGGTGATACAGGAAAGATTTATATATATATATACATATATATATATATATNCGATTTTTTTGTTGTTTGTTTTATCAAACCAGAAATTTTCCTTTTCCTCCCCTTTCTTTTCCTCTTTCTTTTCCTTCTTTCTCTCTCTCCTTCCTTTTCCTTTTCCTCTTCCTCTTCCTTTTCCTCTTCCTTTTCCCCCTCCTTCTTCCCCCCTCTTTCTCCTCCTCCTCTTCTTCCTCTTCCTTCTCCTCCTCCTTTTCCTTCTTTCTCTCCCACCTCCTTTTCCTCTTCCTTTCTCTCCCTCCTTTCTTTCCTTCCTTTATTTTCTTTCTTTTACTTCTCTTTCTCTTTAATTTTATTTTAAAATAAACTCCTTACCCAGTATATTAGCCAGGGCTCTGACTACCCTGATCTAGTGGGAGGTGTCCCTGCCCATGGCAGGGGGTTGGAACTGGATGAGCTTTCAGGTGATGATGCTTTTTTCCATGATTCCATCTCTCTGCTTCTACACTGTTGAGCTGGGTCAAGTAAAACTATCTGAAAAGTAAAAGCAGTTCCTTTTACAGCAAGACAGCTGATTAAAGCGTGTCAGCCGAAGTGAGAGCGCATAATGAGGGCCCAAGGTTCTGGGTGTAGATGGTGATTAAACTCTTAGATGGTGATTAAACATAACCCAGATGTGCAGCCCAGCCGGGAGTCAGGAGATAACACTCACCGGGTGTATTGGTTTGAAAACAAACCAGTGGGAGATCGCAAGTCAGAATAAAATTCAATAGGAAAAATCAAAAATAAGTGAAATAATACAAGGAAAAGCACTGACAAAGTCAGACACAACCTGACACCCTGTT
>VZRO01007202.1:522881-532909 GCA_013397915.1 Daphoenositta chrysoptera
CAGGAGATAGTCCGGAGGGGTTATCTGTGAGTCATGGGGCAAAACCCATTAACAGGAGATAGTCCGGAGGGGTTATCTGTGAGTCATGTGGCAAAACCCATTAACAGGAGATAGTCCGGAGGGGTTATCTGTGAGTCACGGGGCAAAACCCATTAACAGGAGATAGTCCGGAGGGACACTGCAACCCAGGACACCGGGACAGATTTCCTCCTGGTCTCTGTGGAAAGGCAGCATCCTCTGAGCTGGGGCATCTCCCCATCAGCACCGGCTGCCTTTGCTCTGGCTCAGCTGTGAGATTGCTCTGGTGAAGCTCCAGGACACCTCTCTGGTGTCCACTGAGTCCTGTTTGGGGTGGGAGCGTTGCTTTGGAATGGAAGAGGAGCAGAGTGAGGTTGTGTTCCGTGCCATGGCTCCGCTCACACCTCTGATCTCTTTGTTCAGCTTTTGTCTTTTTAAAAACTCTCCAGGAGCTCTTTGTGGTGAGGCTTCCTGAGCCTGGGAGCTGTGCGTGGTGAGGCCTCCTGACCTTGCTGCAGTGATAATTGTGTGGAATAATATTTCCCTTGCAAATGCTTCCCCATTGAATCACTCGGCTAAATTCAAATTAAGCCGCTGTTCAGAGCGAACGAGGATGACAGAATTGAACCATCAGAGAATTACAAAAAATCCAGCACGATTTAAATTGTGCTACCTGCAAGTTTCCCACTTTTCTGCAGGAAAATGAGGGTCCCTTGTTACCAAGAATAGCATGCTCTGAGATATTCCAGCTGGAGCGTGTAATGTGTGAGTCAGCCTGAGTCTGCCTTTGAACCAGAATTTTCATTAAAGTCTACAAAGTGGTGCAGAGTTTCAAACAAAAACCCAAGGAATGAAACAGAGCAAAGCTCTTGAGTTTTGATGAGTTCTACTTTGAGTTTTGGGTGCATCTATAGAGTGTTGGGTGCAGGAAATCAGGCAAAAAATACCAAATTAATTTGAAGCCAATCTTTAATTAGCTTCAGATAAGTAATCTTAAAGTAATCTTAAATTTAAAAGTTTATCCAAAGGCCATTGGAGTTGCTTGGAGTTTCTTCCACTGACATGTACGGGCTGAAGTGTCCAAGTGGCACAGTTTAATCTGAAACATGTGATTGTTTTATTGGAGTTTATAATGAGTTTAATCTGAGTTTGTCATGAGTTTAATCTGAAATGTTTCAGTGAGGCACAAGCCATGTTTGCTAATACATGCCAAGGAGCTTTTTACCTTGTTACTCTAATGAAATATTCAATTAGAACAATCGTTTAGTTTAATTGAGCAGTTACCTGATAATCTGCACATGCTTAATGGGGTAAATATGTGAGGCAGGTGCAAAAAAACCCCAACCCTTCAGTAAATTAAACTAATACAGCATTCAATGAACTAATGAGGTGCTGTGGGAGTTGCATTTCAATTAAAAATCCATGAGGGTGTGAGGAACTTATGGAAGTTTGTGAGTTTTGCCTGCTTTCCATGGAAAGGGAGCATCAGTGAGAGGCTCCTTAAGCACACGGCTGAGTTGGAAATGAAAGGTGGAAATGTGTTTTAACGAAGCTGTAACAGTTTCTCCTCCAACTGCATTTGGCAGCCCAAGTTTTTAACAACCTGCCTGGCCTCACCTACGCTCCACACGGATTTCCTGGGTTTTCTCATCACACTTTGTGAAAGGGCCAGCTGTGAGAATGACCAACATACGTCTCAATTCCTGCAGGCACAGTAGATCCGGTCTGTGTGGCTGAGGAAACCATTAGGGTTTATGGACTTTGCGAATGAAAAACCCTGATATGCCTGCAATAAGCTGAGGGGATGGATCTTTAATGGTTTTCCAGATATGTTTAGAGTTATTCAGCAATTTGAAACTCCAGAGGCTGCAGGAACAGATTTGATTGCCAGCCTTGCAGTGTCCCAGGGAGGATACAGATCATTTGTGGGAGCAGCGTGCTCCAAATGGGTTATTCCAAGAGAAGAAAAGCAATTAGGACAAGATGCAGCAAAGGGAGTGTCATTGGCAGGACTTCTGCCAGCCTGAACCCAAGTTTTTTGAAGTTTTTTAGGCTCTTTCCTGTTAATGTGACGGCTGCTAAACCACACATCCCCTCTCCTTCATAATGGTCTGACAATGCTTTAATGAGTTGTAATTGCTCATCTTGATTTGTGATTACAAGAACATTATCCACAAAGTCTCTTTTTTTTTTTTCTGCAACATTTGCATTTTTCTGCAACATTTCTGCAACATTTGCAGGAACGTCCAAGGGGAGGCAGAACTTTTTATGGGCTTTCTGTTCTCCTCAATTTGGAAACGGGGGAAAATGTGCCTGTTTTGTTAGAGTTTGTGATGTGGTGTTACATGAGCTGAAAGAGCACCGAGAGCAAAAGGGCTCCTAATTCAGTACGGAGATCTAACAACCAGTAAACTCAATTAACGAAATTAGCAACAGAATGTGTACCCCTGCACACAGGGGAGGCTTTGCTGAGAGAGAGGGGTGGCTGAGTAACTCAGAGCTCAGGATTTTGATTGCTCTGGCGCTTTGTTGGGAGCAGATCCCCAGATGGCAGTGAAATGCTATTCCTGTCTGGTCTCATCACCTTGGTGTGCTTCCAGACATCCAGCCTGTAAGCTTAGATTACAGGTTTGTCCCCAAAATAAAGCAGAATTAATATTTTACAGGGATCTAACGAGGGACTTTCCATTAAAAGCTACAAATAGTCTTCTAAGCCCTCAAAAAGATAGGGGCATCATTCTTTATTGGAGTAATTACCAGCTACAGGATTAATGAGTTTGAAATTTGCTGGTATTTTGTTAGGATCATTCTTGACAGATGGACCTGTGATTTAGCATAGCACTTTCTTTTTCTTGTTATAAAAATAATACTTTTTAACACGAGGAAATTATTTCTCATACTCAATGTGTCAAAATATTCGGAAAGCTGCCCAGAACAGGAGTTAACCAAACACCATCCAACGTGAGTTTTAATGTAAATTGCGTTGGTTGCTCTATAAATCACAGTATTGTATTTCCCGTTTCTGCGCTGGTTTATCCTCAGCACAGGCTGGGATTTGATGATGCAGCAGATAAGTTCTAGGAGGCACACAAAAACTGCTTTTGGAGAGGATCCTTTGAGTCCCATCTCGTGTTCTGCATGAGCCAATCTCCAAATCTCCAAACCAAAGGAAAAACCTGTGTTGGCCTAACGGCTGTTGAATCCATATTAATTTCTGAAAATGGCTCAAA
Organism: Daphoenositta chrysoptera; assembly: GCA_013397915.1. Taxonomy (NCBI): domain Eukaryota; kingdom Metazoa; phylum Chordata; class Aves; order Passeriformes; genus Daphoenositta; species Daphoenositta chrysoptera. The sequence goes on from VZRO01007202.1 coordinate 526,130, forward strand.
CCCCTTCTTCTTCTGAAATCCATGGCAAAACCCCCAACCTCTTCATTATGGGTGTTGCTTTAGATTCTGATTTTAAAGATTTGTTCAGCTCCCACATAGAACAAATCCAGGAATGAATGAGAAGCTGATGCAGCCATCGACATCTCCTGGCCTGTGCTGTTCAAGGATTCAGGGTTGCATCCCCTTGTAGTTTTTCATTAGTTTTTACAAGTGCAGCTGCTTCTCTCAGCAATTTTTTAACGTCAGGTGGGCGTTCACATTGTTAGGCTTAGAATCAACATTTAGTCTTTCTTAATCCAATAGGAGACAAAAGCGGAGTTTAAAATATCGATCAGTTTTTGGCATTGTCACTGTGGCAGAGTTAGAGATACCTGCAGGCAGCTTGTGAAAATAGGTGTGCTGGAGGAGGCATAATTCTCTTTGATGAAGTGCTTATTGTAAAGCACAGACATTATCTGCACTGCAACCCTGTACGCTTTGGAGTTTTGCATAATTTCCAGCAATCTCAGTGCTGGAATTCTTCCCCATTACGTATTCCGCTGGTTAATTTATGAAGTGTGAGGAATAAAGCTGGTTAAAAATAAATTTACTTTGGTGATACTTAATCTTTCTCCACAATACGTGCCGTAATTAACATATTAATCTGTAACAAATGCTGAAAGTTTCTTCCTAATCGCTTTGCCATACATTTCATTTGACATTTCAGTTATATTTCACTGCCTTGCCCCGCGAGCAGAAAGCGATAAAAAAATTTCAATGAAATTGGGCATATTCATACTAAGAATCCGATTTTTGTATAAGATTAATTTGATTTTTCGTGAAAAGGCTCCGTAGCTGGGAAGAACGTGACTTACATGGGCAAAAATACCATTTGCTAAATGCCACGAGGAGGGGAGGGGGGGGGATAGAATCAGAACTTAGAGATGATTATGTAACATTTTAGATGCACTCTGAGCTATCTCAGTATAAGTTAAGTGAAGAGCATTGCAGAGGCACATTAAGTTGCATCTTTATGGGGAATAAAAAGCTTACAAACCACAAAACCCGCTGCACTCTGGAAATGAGTGCAGAAATCTGCTGTCACCACAGCCTGCCGTGGGTCAAACTCAGTTTAACTTTGGGAGTAGTTGGAGGAACTTTAACAAGATTGATTGAGTGATTTGTTTTGTTACAATGGCAGCAGTATTCGGGTTTTAGTTTCTCTTTCAGCACTGGGAGTTACATACGGCAGCACCGAGCTCAATCTGGAAGAGTTATGGAAGCAAGGTGATTACAAAAGTGCCTCGTTTGGTTTCATCAGGGCTGTGTTGTATCAGCTCTTCTCTTTAAGGGCTGAGAGCATTTTGGTAGACAAATTATTATTGTTTGTATTGGAGTAGCAGTTTAACGTGGCAGTCGTGGGCAGTGTTCCACAGGGATTGATGGAGTGACAAAGGATCATGAGCTGGGTCCTGCCTCAGGTGATTTACAATCTAATAAAAGAACAGCAGAAGCCTTTTGATGGAGTACTGAAATGGTATTATTGCATAATATTCAGCGTGCTGCACCTAACTAAGCAAACTCATTAATCCATTTGTTAATTTTGAATCAGTTTCCCCAAAGCCTCCCTCACAGACTTTTCAATTATTGCAAAAGGGAAAACCCTTTTTCCTGAGATTACCGGGGAATGTTTCATTAAATGGGAGCAACTGAGGGATAAGGTGGCAAATTCCCAGTGTTGCTCCCACAGAAAGGAAGTCCAAAACTCTGGATTCTCAAAACTGCTGTTCATCTTTGATTGTATATAGGGAGGCACCCATTACTCTTTCATCAGTAAATGATCCATAATTTAAAGCTGTAATCCTGTCAGAGCTTTGATCTGAGAACTGTAAATTGCAGCACAATATGAATTTGTTGTTTGTGGCCCTCTCTCTTTTCCTTTCCAGAATTTCTCTTGCCCTACTCAACTTCTACTCCTGTTGTATTTGCCTGTTTGAATTCTCCTTCCAAAATGAAGCCACCAACATTTGTCTTTTCAACAATTTTGATAAACTTTGGAGTATTTCTCTATTTTATTTGTTCAATTGATAACCCTTCCCCACCCCCCTCAGAAGTATTTATTATTTACCTGCTGATTTTGCATGATTTTTACAGTTTATGCCCAGACAAGCCCTGGCAGTGCCCAAGGCCAGGTTGGACGGGGCTTGGAGCACCCTGGGATGGTGGGAAGTGTCCCTGCCCGTGCCAGGGGTGGCACTGGATGGGCTTTAGGGTCACCCAAACCATTCTGTGATCCCCTGAGGAGCTCTGCTTGTGGGCACCTGGTGCAGGTGGCTCCTGGCTGTCACTCGGTGCCGTGTCCTGCTGCACATCCAGCAGCATCTGCAGCACAAATCCCTCAGCTTTGAGAATCTGCTGCTGAACAGGAATTATTTGCAGCATTCCCGCCGGGCAAGGGCTTTGCATGGCAGATGGAGAAGTGCAAAGACGTTCATTGCACAGCTCAGGTTACCCAAATACCAGTGCGCAAACAGGATAGAACCTCACAGAAACAGGGAGATCAAATCCCAGGATTTCACCCAGTCACCTGCAGTATTCCCTAGGTATCACCTATTATGGGAAGGTGTAAATAATCCCAGATAAGGCCACTGACCACAATCTTCCCGGGCCATTGCTCAAGAAGGTCACTGACCCATGGTCCTCTTTTCCAGCCCATCTCAGGTGCCCTGGAAGTGTTTCCATGGTTACCCCCGGGCCTAGGGAAGATGCTTTTGTGGCCTTCAGGCCTGCTCTTCTAGAACACCCACAGCGGAACCCAACATTATTAATCTCACTTAGTCTTACTGCATTTAAAATGTATGGCATCTCCTGCTCCAGGTACCTTGCCAGAGACGGAAACCAGACAATTTTGGCATGATAGATTCCTGTAAAATATCACCATTCCTCGTCAGTTATTTATTTTCCGTGCACTGACGCATTAATTCTCTAATATTTTGTTCCAGCATTTTTCTGGGCACCGAAGTCAAATTAGCTCATCTGCAGCTGTCTGTGTCTTCCTTTCCACCTCTCTGTAAGGTTGGGTGTGATATTTGCCCTTCTCATCCTTCTGGGCCTCCCCTCTGCTTTGAAAGCAAGGCTGCTTATGAGAACAGAGCCAATCATCCCCTCCTGGCTCAGAGCTGCTGTTTGATTCAGCACTTCTCTGATATTAGCATTTGAGAGCAGGCAGGAGAAACTCCTTGCTCTCTTTTCCTAGTTAGTATTCAAGGAATGACTGGAGCAGAAGAGAGAGAGATGTCCAGGCTTAGCAGGATTATAATTAAAGAGAACAAAGAAATTGAGAACAAAGGTGAAAAATAAAAGGGAGGGGTGAGAAAGAACAGGAAAATAAAATACCTAAAGAGACAGAGTAGCAAGAAGAGGATCTCTTGATTTAAATCCTTGATGTGTTTTTAGGTCATTTTTAGCTTAAGGTCTTGCTGTTTCTCCCCCGCTTTCTTTTTGTCTTGAATGGAAAAAGGAAGTTTTACGGCATTAGGTTGCTAAAAAATACTGCCATTGGGATTTCCCTCTGCCAGGCCATCAAAGCGTGGTGCATATGCCTGTATATATATGTATGTAATAAACAAATAAATACATATATATACATCCTCACTCAGCAAAATTGATGGTTGCCTGTGATAGTTCTAAGCCTCCAATCTAGGTAGAAATAGCTTTTACTTGAAATCCTGGCTGTAGCTCATGGCACGTGAGATCCCAGAGGTTCTGAATTGTCATTTGGTCCCTGAAAGAAAAATTCATTAGAGCTCAGCACTGGACAGCTGGTCCAGCCCTTCCCTGGCAGGATGCTATTACAAATCTTCTCTAATGTGGTTGGAAGGCTTCTGCCAACACACTCAGCATCAGCCCAGAGACCAAAACGAGGGGCTGAAGTCCTTATCTCTGATGTGGTATTTCTGTCTGTGGTAACTCATTTGGCTCTCTGTGCTTCAAAGGAAAACTGTTCTGCAACTGCTGTATTTGTGATCCAAACAGTTCTAGTGGGTTCACTGCTGAAATTCTGCTTTGTTCTTACACTAAGAATGCTGAGCTGCTCATTGGATGGATTTTGGTTTGGTTTTTATTTTTTAGTTTGTTGACTCATTTTCTAGGCAAGGTGAAGTAAATAGTTGGTGTTTCACGGATGTGAAGTAGATGGACTCATTCTTCTAAAACAAAGCAGCTTTTGTTTTTGTTCTTCAATAGTTGTTAAGAATTCCAAAACCTTTTCCTCATTCCTTTTTTTCACTTACAGTACCTGTGTCACTCAGCAATGTTACCGTGGGCTTTGGGCAAATGAATTCTCATCACCCCTTGAATTCTCATCTCAAAGACGTTGCAAAAATCCCCCAGGCTGTTTGTGAGAGCACTTTGACTTTGTTAGGACTTGAGCCAGGGGTGTCAGGACTCTCTGAGGCCGTGAATCCCACCAGGAGGAACGAGGATGCTCCACAGGGACTGCTGCAAGGCAGCCCTGAAGTGGAATCAGCACAGTTTAAAACCAGCACAGCCCTGTCTGACCACACCAAACCGAGGGGTGCTGGACGTGTGAAAAGCCAGCAGGCACTGGAAAAAGCAGAGAATGAAATAATTGTGCAGGAGAGTTCACGTGTGGTCCTTGAAGGATATTTTTTGGGGTATTTTAAGCACAGTTCTGTTTTATTTCTTTGCTGCTTCTGGAAAGCAAAGGCCCCTGGCACTCAGAAATTTGTCACGTGTGTGTTTATATTGAAGAGGGCCACAGATTTGTGGATTACTTAATGTAAGAGAAGAGAGTGAAAATGGAGCAAGAGCAGAATTTTCTGCCTGGGAATTAGATCAACAGAGTGTTCTCACCTATAGGAAATGGGGGCTGTGTGGCACTGAGAGGTGAAGGCAGGTGAGTATCAGAGTAATTGGAAAAAATACTGATGTGGGGATTGCAGTGGCTAATCTATTTTGTCTTAGAGAAAGCTCTTAAATGTGAAAAACTGATGTCTTTGGGGCAAATCCATATCGAACACAGATTGCTGTACCTCCAGTGTTTCAGAGAAATGATGACATCTTCTATCAGCTGAGGAATCTGTCTAAAATTGTACTGAAAGGAGCACCTGGGAAGAAAAATAAGACATCCTGGTGCACAAACACACCCAAAGCAAAGAGCTGTTATGATCAAATATTTGGAAATTTAAACTTGCTGCCAAAGTGTAACTCATTAAAATAGTGATTAAAAACCTATTTCATAGGTGATGTCGTAAGAGCCCAAATTGATCTGAATTTCTAATTTTGTGCCTATTTTTGTTATCTTTTATCACATTAAGGGAACGCTTTTATTAAATTGCATTAAAAATTAAAAAGCCCACATTAATTACCTATTTTTTTCCCAGAACAATGAAATTATAGTGAAAGTTATGAGTGACTGAAAAAATATGTGTACACTCATGCATAAGCCCCAGTGTCACTGTGCTGTGTTCTTCAGTGTTAAAAATCTGGAAAAACTTTCTGGTAACATTGCAAAACTTTTAAAGTTGTTGCCTTTCCCACAAAATATTCAGTGTTCAAGGAAAAGCCGTTTATCATAGAAAACACATTGTATAACAAAGTTACAATCTCTAATTAATACAGGAGATTTTCGCTGTGCGTTGAATCCCAAATTTGGATTATCAGCGAGAAAGGTAATTAAGGATAAAGCTGCTGGAGATAAGTAACTCTTCAGCCATCTTCTGGGTGACATATGAAAGCATCTAAACACTCCTGTGAGCAATTAATCTTCTATAACTCACACCACGTGCAGATTAAGAGCAGATCTAGTCCTGAGCTGCACAAAATACGCTGAAATTTTGTTTTTGAAGGTGTAGCTGGCATCACATCTCAGGTTTTGCCTCAGTGGGTCCCCCATAAAAGGTTGATTCTTGAGACAAGAGAGATAATATGTGCTGTTTAATTGTTTATTAGCACGAGAACTTCACAGGGTGGAAGGAATGATTGTTTATTGAAACAAGACCTTCAAGGGACTCTTTAATTATAAAACAGCTTGATGTTTTAAAGGAAATGACAGCAACAACAGAAAGAACAATTTACTGTGGGTAGCAGGTTGAGTATAGCTTGGGGCCTATTAATCAGTCATGCACAACAACTATCCCATAAAGAAACTGGAATTAGCGTGCAGAAAATTCTTCTTCTGCAGGAGGATTCAAAGAAACATGGCCGGGTTTTAAAATGTAATTAACAGTTGCATCACATTACATGGGCAGGAGCAAAAGCAGCCTCTGCCTCACACCTGCAGATGGATAAAATGAAGACATCAGTTCCCAGGTTTGGGATTCTCCAGGAACAAAATAGTGACAAGTTCTAATTTTTTTTTCAAAATATGACCCTTGTCTATGATGATGTTTTTAACACTCAGCTCCCTGTTTGCGGGAAGGGAAGAGGTTCAAAGAGAGAAAATATCTGGAGAATGTTTGTTGAAGTCCTCGGGAGCGTGCTGTGTTCACAGAAATTCCATTACATGGAATCAGTAATATTATTATTAATAATAATTATAAATAATAAGAAGAATTATTCTATAATAATATTATAGAATAATATTATGTAATAATATATAACAATATATAGTATATAATNGCCCTTTATTGATCTTTTCATGATGCCATTTCACCATCCATGACCTCGTGGTCACCTGGAGCTGTGGTGTCCTGGGGAGTGACAGCCATGGATGGACATTAATGCCCAGGCACAGGCTGGTCTGGGGGACACTGCACCTGCAGGGCAGCACATTCCCTC
>VZRO01007202.1:532953-560736 GCA_013397915.1 Daphoenositta chrysoptera
CATTCTCTGGAAATAATTTAGATTCTCTGAATTTTTTTTTTTCAGGAAAAAATAACAAAAGAAAAAGAGAGAGAAAGAGCTTCGCCTGTGAAAATGGAGAAGTTTATCTGCGCTCGTGACTTTGTCAAGTTTATTCAGATGTAACAACCTCATTGAGAGCAGGTTGGTGGAATTTTTCTGAGGAAAAACAGAATGGTAACTGCCCTCAGAGAAGTGGGTAAATCTATTCTCATGGTATCTCCCCATTTTTATGCTCTCACCTGTGTTTCATTTGTGGCACTTTCACAGGAATCTTTCATCCTTTATGTTGTTCTCTTCTTTCTTTTTTTTTTTTTTTTTTTTTTTTTTTTTTTTTTTTTTTTTTAGAAAAGCAAATTTGAAATTGCTAATTGCACCTACCCTTGGATGCTCGTGCTGAATTTCATAAAGATGAGATAGAGCCAATTAACATAATGTGCAGACAAAGCTCGTGTTTGAGAGCCACACACAGGGAACGAATGCTGCAACTTCTGCCTTTTTTATAACAATTAGAAAGGCAAATCATTTGTGCAGGGCTGCTATCAAAAGGGAAGGACTCAATGCACAGTTTAGTCGAACATTTGTTCTTGACTTTACTCAGGGACATTTGGAACGTGGGAATTGTTGTGAAATGAGCTCTGTGTGTCCAGGGCTGGCTGGTTTGGGGAGGCAGTGGAGGACGTGCTTTGTACAGCACCCCGAGCTCTCAGGGGGCAGAAGGATTGCAAACCCTGGGAACTGCAAATGTGACAGGACTGAAACCTCTGATCTGTCTGGGTGAGACAGCAGCACCTACAAACCGTGCTCATTCACCTTCCCCAGCTGATCTGGTGATGCTGAGTTGCATCAGGAGCCTCTCCCCTGCTACGGTGTCGCTCTCGGGCACGAAAAGAAGCGCTCCAAACTCCAAACCTCTCTGAACACCGCCAGGCCAGGAAAGACGCCTGGCTGTTTATTCTTTTCATAGATATCTGTTTCTAGGAATGACCATGGATTGGAGGATGAGGGTACCACCTCTTCCATCCACATTGGTTAACAGAACAGTCCATCAAACATTCTCCACCCCGGAGAAAGAATGAAAAACCATAGAGTACAGTTAACAAAACATGACTATGTTTACAGAAAGTGTGTGAGAAACTTTATCAAAGAATGAACGCATAGAAAGACTGCAGAAGTCAGGGCAACACTACAGGGTCTCGGATGGTTGTGGAGCTGATAAAAACAGCACAAGAGAGTTCCAGCAGCGAGGTTCCCAAATTCCCCTCCAGTGCCAGCTGCCTGCAGGGTGGTGCTTTGCTCCCCATGCTTCCAGCTCGTTTGGTGAGATTTTGATATCTCACCCAAAGGCAGCTAAAACACATTATTTGTGCTCCTAATATCTCCAGGGAAAAATAAAATCAATGGCAAACATCTAAAGTAAGTGCCAACACCGAACTTGTTCTCTCTTCCCCGTCCTCTCCTCTGCTGTGGTCATGTATTCTCAATTTCCTTGAGTTTGGAGGCTTGGCTGCACTTGGCCACAGTAAAAATTCATCTGTGCAGAGCTGGGTGTTTTTGGTGTGAAATTGAAAGTGGGGAATTCTGCCTTGGATGGAATTGGATTCTCTCTGGAATTCAGCACGGCTGGGATTAATACCAAAGAACACGGTTCAGTTCTGGTGTCTTTATTGTTTCTTTAGCTTTATGGCAAATTTAGAGACAACAGGAGAAAAGAGGCGCTGAAATATTTTATTTCTCTCCAGTTCTCTTTTTGAGAACTGGAGAGAAATAAAGGGGGTAAATGGCATGCAAGGACGACTCAACAAATTGGGTTTCCATGTAGAAATAATTAAGTGGGGGGAAAGCACAGCAGTTACAAAAAAGGTGCTTTTGCTAAGAAAAGAGATATCAGGAACTAAGTGCTGGTTAAACACTGATAAAATAGGAGTGAAATAGAAATTTTAAACCGTAAGACAAATGCTGTGCATAGGGAATCTCTAGATTCCTTGTCTTTCTGAGCTTCTTAAGGAAAGACCAGATTTTATTTCGTGTGGTGGCTGACATCAGTTATTTGACTCAATACTGGAGTGATATTACAGGGCTTTTCTCATAGAAAGAACTGATAAGATGAATTTATATTAAAAAAAAAATTGTATGAAAATGTAGTTTACTCTTCCTCTGCCTAAAAAAATGCAAAAAATCCCCAGTTAATACTCAACATTGTCATAATATTTTTGTGCAAATGATTGGCCTACCTTAGAGTGTTTGCTATAATTTTATGAGGCTGATGTGGAAAAGTTCACTGAAAAAGATCGAAATGTTGACTTTTTTGCATATCCAGTGTTTTTGCTGCTTCCTCAAAGTGGCTCCTATAATGGGAGTGGGTTTCTTAAGTTTCAGCTACTCTGAGCACCTGGGGTGAGACCTGAGAAATGCCAAAATCATTCACCTTCACTTAGCCAGAGCCTAGCTAAGATTGTTAGTCTTGGCTTACCCTCCAATATCTATTAAAAACTCAGCCAGCCATAAACCCCAGATTCTCCTAATTAGTATTTTGGATTCTACTCACCCTCCTTTTCCTTTCAACTCCCAGCAAAGCTGACGTTTGTGCCCAGCACAGGTTCACAGGAATAAATCCTCCTGTGTGGAAAATTTCCCTTTTTCCTCATTTTCTCCTCCTGATGGGGAAGAATCTCCTCCAACCCGAGGTACCAATTATGTCCCAGCTCTGTGATACAGCTGCTGACTTCACTTTTCCTCCTTAATAACCCACCCTAAGTATTGACTTGGCTGCTGTTAAGCTGGCATTAAGTGGCAAACTCAGAGAAAGCAAACTCCACATGTCCACAGCCACCTAAACCCTGTAATCTTGAAAGCAGATTACACTTTTATCTTGAGAAAGAAGTTCCTTGTGGTGGTGTTTGCTTTCCTCGCAGGTGGCAGGGAAAGGGCTGAGGGATTTCATTCCTGCTGCCTCATGGTTCCATTTGCTCCTCAGTAAAAACAGACTTTGGGGATTTCATCTGCTGGCTTTTCCCAGAAGAGCTGAGGTTGTTTGTGTATAGCCTTGGAGATGGGAAATTCTGGTTAAGCTCTGAGGTTTCTTTTCCTTCTTCTTTATTTCATTGGGGGTTCTGTGCTTGTGGTATGTCAGCTAATTAGTTTTTAGGTAAATTAATCTTCAAGTGACACCAGGAGGCGGGAAGTTAATTCTCACGCATTCCTTGTTCCTTTCTGACTGTCTAATTATTCCTGAGAGTTGTAGGGGTTGTGTTCTAGAAAGGCAGCTCAGCATGGGGTTAAGCAGTGCCTGAGCCCAGGAAAAAGGGTAAAAAATTACCATATTTGACAGGCCCACAGCTGCTTCGAGATTGTCATTCCCCAATTTTCATTTCTGTCCTGTTGGTGCTGTAAATTATTAATCAAACAGTGATTACCTGTACAATCCTCTGAATTTCCAGAGAGCTTTCTTAATGTGAACTAGCACACCTGTCATGTGCTCGAGAGGAGTTGTGAACTCTGAGCCAGATTTTCCCTTTTATTCTGCTGCTACATCTTGTTTATGAGTCAAGGAGTTTGGCATGCTGGAAGGAGCATGATTTTGCTGTGAATTAAATAGGAAAAGCAAAGACTTTTACAGGTTGAAGAAGAGAAGAAAATGCTGGCTTGGGTGCCCATAAAAATCTGTGTAATGTAGAAATAAAGTGAAAATTCTGCAGGCACCACAGTTTAAAGGCCAAAGCTGAAAGTGCATGAAAAGTAATAAGGAAAGGATTTAAATAGAAGACTTGGGGAAAACAAGGAGATATCAAGATAGTTGTGGAAGAAAAAATACAGGCTGTAAAAATTTTGTAAAATCTTATGAGAGTATAAATGAATTTTGTGGATGTTTAAGTCAAGTAAACACAAGTGATGTCATCAGATGATGAAAAAAGGAAGATAGGCTCAGCTGCAAGGTCTGAAATCTCTCTGGAAAGATGGAAGATGAGGTGAGACAGGTAGGACTGGGGGAAAGGTTTGCCTTATTTTATGTTCTTCATGTGCAAATGCTAGAGTTGTGTTTGATTTGCCAGGAGTAGAGGTGACAAAATGTGTCAGGGACCAGGAGAAACAAGGCCCCAGCAGCACAGGTTCAACACTTACACTCGGAGTGGGGAGGGTGTAAATGTCTCAGTATAAAATAACCTCACCAATTTGGGAAAAAAACCGTAGGATGTATTTCTTTCCTTTGAGTTTTCACAGAGAAATTGTTACTTTTCTAAACCCAGAAGGTATTGTTTTAGTTTTGTTCCCCATCAGCCTTGGAGGAGTTCAAGACTGAAAGACTGGAAGAGCAGATGTAAAAAATATTTTCCCACCTTCTTCTTACCTTTTGACCTTTTCAGAGAAGAAAAGCAAAGTGTGCCTCGTGTTGAGACACCAGAGGGGAGCTGTGGAAGGAAGAGGCACCAAGGTGAACCAAAGGGAGCTCAGCCTCGAAAGTCAGCTTTTATCTGAGTGCAAACTGGAGCAGAGCAACATTTGAGACAGAGAAAACTCAGCGAGACAGATTAAAATGACAGATCTCTCACCGTTTTCACGCAGGACCCTCGGGGCCTTTCTCAGTCCAGCAAATTTCAGTGCATTCCTTGTTTTCAGCAATTCCAATTTCCACTCCTGCTGGAACACGGGGCTGTTTTCTTTCCAGCACTTCTAAAGCTCAGCTGCACCTGCTCGCTCTCACGTCCTCAAGGCTTGTGCTGCTCTCTCCTTGTTTCCTGCCTGGATTGGAAGGAATCTTGTACACCAGAGCCTCCTTTTCCTTATTGATTTCTGCACTTTCAGTTGCTTTACAAGATGTAACAACTCCTGCTCAGGCCAGAGGGTCTCACCTTGGCCTGGGCCACAGGGATGTGAATCCAAACCTTTTTCCTGCCTCCTGTACCTCAGGTTTTTAGCAGAGCACACAAACCAAACAGATGCCATCAGCCTTAGGAACATTTCCCTCACACTCTCATTTCATACTGATGCTTTATCCCTGTTCTTAAAATCAGAGCCCAGCACGGTTAGAAGGGAAAAAGGGGTTTTTCCCTGGGTATTTATTTCAAGGATCCTTGGTGCACTCTGTGCAGGTGGAACACTCCCAACATGCACATCGAAATGCACACCCCAAAATGCACCCCCAGGATGGATCAGGTATGGAATTATATGTGTTACAAATCAGCACATCTATCAAAGATTCCCCAGTGAGTGAGGCCGAGTGAACCCCCCTCCCCAGGAACCCTCCCCTGGCCAGACCCATCTCTGAGTTTACAAAATGTGTTCCAGAGAGGACNCTATGGAAAAAATATTTTGTTAAAAGGGACTAAATTGAGGAACCTTTCTATTATTGCTCTGGAGAAAGCTGCTGTTCATGAGATGATTTATCCTGTGATGGTTTTGCAGCTGTGAAGGTGCTGAGGGATGGCCACGTTGTGGTCACTGTGGAGCAGCAGAGGAGTTTGGCCATCTCAGTTTCGGGTGCACAGGGGGTTCAGGCTCTGATCTTTGTTGGTTCAGAGCACAGAGAAGGTCACTGGATTTTCTCAGTGACAGAAGAAGAGCTCGGGACCCAAATAGGAGAAGGCAGCGTTAACTAAAATAAGCGAAGAGATAATTAACCTTCAAGCTTGTCAGTATTTCCAAGAACTGTAGACAAACCAAGCAGTGCTGGGTTTCTCTGTCATTGTTATCATGAACCACCCCAGGCAGGATTTATTTTTCACATGGCCCATTTTGCTGCATCCTCCTCTTGTAAAAATCAAAGCAATATAGCTTTCTAAAAAAAAAAGAAAAAAAACCTCCATAATATCTTGATGATTTTTCTTAAGAGATCTCTTCTCACAGTTATAAGTACCTTAGAAAGGAAATTGATGCATCTTCCTTTCTTCTTTGTGTGTTCTTGGTGCCACAAGCTGTGCACAGCATGCTTTCAATTAATTTAAACTAACTTTCCATCTGCTCCAACAAATGTAGGGTCTGAGTGAAAGACAGTATGATGGAGTGACACGAGATCTGCTAATAGCAAACACTAATGTGGGAGCCAGTCTGCTGTGGAAAATGGAATATCCAGAGTGCTCCCTTTCTACTCCATTTTAAAGGCTCACTTTAGTGAAAAATGATTATTGTTTTCAGTATTTGCCTAATCAGGATGGGAAAGGAAAGCTTTAGTGCTGGAGCTGGTGATTTACACTTTACAGAGCGTGGTAATGTGAAGAGCAGGATGTATCAGATCGGTTCCTTTTTAATTGCCACTTTCATCAAGCTTTATGGTATGGAATTATTTCATTATGTTTCTACACTTAAAACAAAACCACAAAAATGCTGAATATGATTGGAACTCGGAAAGCTTTGGCTTTGCTATCAGTGTGATCAGAGTACTGTGCATGTTGCAAGTATTCTGCTTTTCCCCAACGAATTAAATTCCAACAAAGGTATTTAAATTAGAGAAGCCAAGGCCGCAGTAAAACAGTGACAATGGCAACATTCAAGTAATGACACAGACTAAATTATAGTAAATGTGTACAATAAAAGCCTTTTGCTATTAAATGTGTGCACTTTACAGACATTAATTAGTCCTTTGTGTGTGGGTTTTAGTGGGGGGGTTGTGCCATTGGGTTTTTTGGGGAGGCGATGGTGGTTTTTCTATTTTTTTAAGTAGAAAATAGGAACTAACTGTGATTCTGGCACCAGCCCTTCAAGCAATAACTGTTTAAAGCCATGCTGTAATTAAGTTTTACCTGCAGCCCAACCTTGTTCCCAATTGAACCCTGGAGAATAAGTTTATGGCTTTTTTTCCCCAATTTAAATTAGCACGTGAATTTACAAAGTGGAATTAATTTGGGGCCCTGCTTCATCCTCCCCATATTTCTTCCTTTAAAGTACTGTATTTTCAACCCTGATTGGCCTCTTCAACTGGTCAAATACCTGGAAATCAGAATTCTAGAGCTTGGTGAGGTGTGCATGGAGCTGTGGTGGCAGCATTTCTGTGAGAAACAGCAGGGAAAAGATAAGAAGCTGATTCTTGATATTTCATATCTCAGACTCAACACCACTGGCACCTAAGAGTGGATTTTATGGAGAATAATTCTCTATAATCCTGTGCAGGTCCGTGGAAATTGATGCCATGTTTTCGTGGCAGGGATGTCCCAGCAGTGAGGACAGATCCTTCCCCACTGCTGCCACCTCTGTCACCTCAAACACTGGCAGTTTTTGGTTTGGGGGGTGTTTTTCTCTTTGCTCAGGGGTTTTTTTAGGTTTTTTGAAGACATTCTTGGCAAGGCTGAGCAAGAGCTGAATTTCAGGTGACCTCATAGATCAAACAGTGTGAGATGCCCAGTGGGTGGAGGAGGGGGCCCTTCCAAGGGAGAAAATAAAACACTGCATTTCTTTCTTTCTGCCTTTCCCCAGGACTACAGAAGCACCTAACATCCAACCTCTCACAGCACTGTGCCCTCCTCATCCATTCATGGCAGTTTTGGGGGTGACATTGCTTGCTGGAGCTGCTCCATTCTGCAGAAAAGAATTATGGATTTCCCAGGGCAAGACGATGTGTGAGTAGGAGCCATTTAATTTCCTTTAGTTCCTCTTTCGTTTGCTGCAAACAGACCCAACCAAAGAGAACTCTGTTCATCTAAAAGCTGCTTTTCCTCACTAGATATGTTTTATATGTAGCAATGGTTTCAAACTTAGAAAAATATGAGGCAGAAAAATTTTCTAATAATTTTATCTGACCGGCTGAGAGAGGTAAGGGAAAAAAATAAAGGACATTTTTTTGGACCTGTGGTGAAATCATTCCTCACTGATATTTGACAGAGATCCTGTGTGTCCAAAACCTTGTCTGCTCCCCCAGTTATGTCACATGGAATAATGAAAAGTGTCACCTTTCCCTCCAGACCTCTCCTCCCCGCTATTCTGCAGGACATTTATGCACCTACAGCAGATAATGGCCTCGGGAATTTATATGCTCAACCTGAAACCCTTGTAAGAGAAGTAATTAGACAGGCTTAATTAGAGCTGGCATGACAAAATTTATGTCGGTAAACGTGCCCAATTCTGCCCAGAAAGGCATTTTCAAAGGGCTCTGAGTGCTGCGTTAGTCATGCTCATTTTTCAGGCAGTGTGTACAAGTGTATAATATTTAACCACCATTAAATGTTTTTCCAGTTGGAACTGTTTCATGCGGAACTCATCCGTTTAATCAATCCATCTCGTTCATTGTTAGACTGGTGTGGCTGCAAAGGAGGCAGAGAAAAGGAGAAAATGAGATGCTCCATTAGGAAACACCATTTGGAAGTGACAGATTAAGCTGTTTGAAACGAAGGCAAACGTGAGTCATTTTGGGGACGCTTTATTTTATGCCTAAATGGGATCATTGGCTGAAAAATAATAACTTGGTCCATCAAAGACATAACCCAGAAATGAGGTGGAGAGAGAAGTTAACAGAGGATGAGTAATAGAGGTAAGAGAACGAGCATGTAGCAAGGCAGGGGAGATAATACAAGTTATTTAACGTGGCAAACAATGGCAGCTAATGGTAATTAACAGTTAAGTGAACACATTTTTCCCCTTAAAAATCGGGTGTTGGTGTCAGTGGGACTTGCCTGACTGCAGATGTCGAGGGGGAACGTGGATCTGAAGCACTAAGGAGAAAGCAGGAAAGGATAAGGATTATCAGAGCATCGCTTTTAGCAGGAGAGGGGAAGTGCAAGAACATTAGAGGAAAGAAAAATAAAGAGGAGCTTATCAGGAAAAATGTGCAGTCTCCCTGCTTGTGTTTCTAGACCTTTCCTGTGCCCAGCAGAATAAAATTCCTTTATGAACATATTTCTAGTTATGTTAACCTGTAGGTTCTAAATGACACACTGCTGTTGGATTAATTGCACTCCAAACCACAGCCCCCCACAGCTCTTGCAATGTGAAAATTGTGTCCTTAAACCATTCCTGGGTGTCTGTACCTGCAACTGCCACAACTGAGACCACAGCAGCAGAGAACTCTTCCAGGTTATCCTAAAGCTTGGTAGCCAGAACAGCTCCCTGATAAAATCTGTTCCCAGCTGTGATGGCATTAAAATTTATTTAATGCAGTTCCAGCATTTTTTGCATTGTTAACACAAAGGTATTGTTTTCTTCTGGAATAGAAAAAAACCATCTGAGTAATAGCTCAGGTGTTATTTCAATAATTTTATGGGACATGATAAAGAATAATGTATATTTGTGGTTTAACCTGCTTGAGGCAAATTACCTGGCTTTTTTGCTTGTTTCTGAGGAGTTTAATTTGAGACAAGCCATCCATCTCTGGAGTATATACATTTTTATGACGTGTGTGGGTGCTCAGCTCTGCAGCCCCTACTCGTGGAAGGTGTTTTCAGACCCAGATTATCCTGTGTGGCACATGGGAGACAATAATTCAGCTGTCAAAAAGATTCGATATTGCTCAGCCATGGCAAATTTTCTCTATCCCCTCCCCACCCTCAGGAATGCTCATTCCTTGGAATAACTCAGTGTCCCACTCATGAAGGATGTGAAGAATGGGATTTAAGGTTAAGTACAGCTGTTTGGGACTGGAAAGGGTCACTCTGGAGGCTTCTGGGTTCAGCTGGGAAGTTAAATTTGCCTGGCATTAACATAAAATGCAAACACTCCATCCTAGTGTCCAGGGAGTTCAGTATTCAGGGAGAAGACCTGAATGAGAGGGCATTAATCATTAACCATTATTCAGACCCAGTTTGCATCAGGCTGCAAGAATTAGAAAAAGTATAAATTAACTCTGGAAAAATCAGCTGAGTTTGAAAACACCTCCCTTCACAGCCCCTGTATTGTATATATGAGTGAGAGCTGGGTTATTTTGGTTTTTAGGGCTGCATTCATTCCTGGGCCACTGGATGAGTAGAGATGTCTTTTAATTTTATATTAGGCTGTTGAAAATACAAATTTATTTATAATGCATGTAATGGTTGAAAGCATGTAATACTTTAAAAATTATTTTAGACGTTAAGTTGTAGCTACACAGCCTAAAAACGTTGACTATAATTATGAAATGCTTAAGGTATTCCATGGTTACAAGGAAGGTTTCTGGAGCACTCTTTACTATTTTGTTAACTTTTTTTGGTTTTGTGGGGTTTTTTGTTTGATTTTTTAAAGCAAATCTTTCTTAGATGATTATGATACCTTAGAGGTAATAATTAAGATTAATCACCTGGCTTCTATTAATTGTTATCTCAATTCACACCCACCTAAACCAGAATTGCAACACAAAACAGAGGTTTTTTCTAGAATTCTCTTGAAGTGCTGAACTATTCGTGTACTACAGTTCTTCATGTTCTCATTTTTGTCTCAGTTTCTGTGGGCTGCTTTTACATTAATAACCAGGCTTTCAAGGCTCGTGGTAGGTCCTAGATAAGGTGCAAAAATTATGCTAAAATATGCGGCGATAATTGGGTGTCAATTTAAGAACACGTTTCCCATTGAACAGGTGCCTGTTGTTTGCTGTGACCCGAGGTTTTTGGCAATTCCCTGTTAACAGGATCCCGGGGGGCTCCGTGCAGTTCATTTCACACTTGGACGTTGCAATATTTGCAACAATTCTCAGAGTTCAGAGATGTCCAGGGGACTCTGGCAGGGACAGCCAAGCAAAATGTTAATAAGGAAAACAGAGCAGGAGCCCGAGCCAGGATTCAGCTGTTGCCAGGCTCCATCAGCACTGCACAGTGTTGACATGAAAAAAAAAAAATAGAATTCTTTCATCTCCTACAGCCCTAAACCAACGGGGATTTTATTTATTTATTAACAGAGAAATAACAGAATTCAATACAAGGGAAGGCTTGGAAGAAGCCACCGTGTCAGGCCAGTGACACCTCTCTTGAATGAGTGCCTGTGAATGGGTTTTGCTGCTTTCCACAGATAAAACCCACGGCGTTTCCACGTCAGATCAGAGTGTGTCATCCTGCAGAGTAATTTACAGCTCTGCAAAGTGGCAGAAAAAGTCTGGCATCAAAGCTGAGCTGATTTTCACAGTCTCGTGGTGTAAATGTGCTCAGGTGTAAAGCAAGACTCGAATGGATTCCCAAAACCATAGGCCAGTCAAGCTTCATGTGCTGAGAGCATATTAGACCTGTGCTTTAGTCCTGGCTGGAGCAGTAAATATTAAAGTTGAGTTATGCAATGAAAGACTGACCTCCACAGGGCAGAAACCAGAGCTGGCTGCTTTGTGAAACTCCCACCAAATTCCTCAACAGGACTCGGACTTCCAGGGGGGAGCACCAGCATCAAACTGGTTTGGCTTTTAGTCTGGAACCCATCCTGGGTTTGGGTGTAAACAACTGTTCTTAGCAAATCTCTGCTATTTACCTCTCTTTGTGGTGCCCATGCTACCAAAAATGAGGGGCAGATTTTCACTGTCTTGACTTTTGTGACATCCTTCTTCTAAACAGGAAAACTGTTGGATTGAGGACTTAAAAATGCAAGCAAAGAACCAAAAAAGGCTCCTTCAGTGCTATTTCCTTAGAAGTTTTACATCCTCTTTCAATTCAGTTGTTGAGAAAAGCACCAAAATCCCTCCCCAGGATTTTTTTTTGGTTTATGCCTGGTGAACATCTTCTGACCCACTGGAAATTGGGCAGTTTATAACAAAGGTTCATGGAGCAGCAGCCTTTGGGAAGAACAGACTTACAGGGATCTCCCAAAGGGAAAAGCTGCTCCATGGCTGAGGAGCTGAGCAGGCTGAGAACTCTGTTGTTAAATCTCAGGGCATTTCAAATTTATTTGAAATTTCAAATTTATTTGTTTAAAGGAAAGATGCAGAGTGCCAAGAGCGGGTCTGTACAGACACAAAGGGAGAGGTGACTGTGTTGTGGGGTAAGCAGATGAATCTATTATCTTTTATCTTTTATCCAGACTGTGTGGAGACCCACAGAAAAAGAATCCCATTTCACTCCCCTCTATGTCCTTTGAAACTGAAACCGAAAAATAGAACCTCCTCAAAACCCTAAAGTAGAAGGAAATCCATCTGCCAGGCTAATAAAGACAAGTGGTGCAAATCCGTGCTGCCAACTGTCCCCACTTCCGCCCCTTTAAGGGTATTAGAGTTGCCCCAATTCCCATATTAATTAGTCTGTACCATGGTTTAATTGCATGGTATTTTTTTCTTCCCAATGAACTGAGCTTTTAATGAGTATTCACTGTTTAATAAGCAATTAAAAAAATAACCTATTATTTTGTGTATGTGTAATAATGAAGCTCATCACCTTAACTGCTTATATTTATATGTATACATATTTTATTCCTTTGATTTGAACAATAAATCTAGTACACCTCCTTATTTAGCTCTGTTTTAAATGAGTTATACCTTCACTAAAGGATGGTGCTTAAATGCATATAATGCCTCCCTCACTTATTTAGCTTAATCAGGAAGAAGAGCTGCAGTGGCAAGAGGACTTTGCCCAAAATTGAAGAAAGAGCTGATGAAAACAAGCCTTGGACTGCATCCACTCAAGCCCAGAAGAGAGCTGAGCCCAGCACTCATCTGCATTTGCTTCAGGTACTGCTTGCTAAAGAACAAAGAACCCTCTGCCAAGGAAAGGGAATTGGGAGTGCAAGGTAGGGCTGAGCTCCCGGGTGTGTGAGTGACCACAGACAGCTGCAATTAAAAGTGGATTTATTTCAGAAGTGATGAGAGAGAGAGCCCTGATGGGTCTTCCAGGAGGTGCCAAGCCAGAGCAGCGGTGCAGGAGTGACGGGAGGACATCAGTGCTCAGAGACCGGAGGGAGAGAAAGAGGGGGAAAGTCCAACCAAAGGGAAAACCCTTCCATTGTTTGATTTGCGGGGTGTCTGTCACCTTGTACCGATGCTGACTGGCAGCCCAGCACAGGCTGGGTCTCTGGGAGGGCTCCAGCTCCCTGCCCAGTGCCTGCCAGAGGTTCTGGCGTGAGGTCTCTGCACTGTGGCTCTGTGCCTGTCACCCTCTGTGCCTGTCACCCTCTGTGGCTGCCCTTGCAGGAGGGTGAATCCACCTGCCTCCGCTGCCAGCGTGGTTTGGGCAGGGCTGAGGGTACAGAGGGCTTGCCCAGCTCAAAGGATTCCTCTCCAGAGCCATTTCTGCTTTGATTTCTCCAAGCAGGATCCTAGAACAAGCCATTTTCCCATGGATTAATGCAGTTTCTGGAATTAGTAATAATGGCAGAACTTGCTGGGCACTGTGGCTGGGCTCTCCAGCACCTGGGTAGATCTAACGTGATGTAGTTAATGGGTAGATCTAACATGATGTAGTTAATGGTTACAGCTTGTCCACGTGAGTTTAATGGCACAAAAAGCCTAAATCTTTCCTTTAGACACTGTCTTGTAACTAGGGTTTTTCTAATTATTGCAGTATATGGTTTCCACTGTGCTTTATCTACGGGCTCTGTCACATTCTCTGTGATCCCCACGTGAATTACACATCCCCCATGTTGTTCTTTTTCTTTTCAGCAATCAAGGATATGAAAGGCTGGGAATCTGTTAATTGGGGCCCCTGTTCTCTGGAGGTTTGGCTGGTTTTGCTCAGTATGAAACATGATGCCAATTAAGTTACCTTGGAGATGTAGGAAAAAAATTTTAGCGTGTGTATTAGCTCATGATGACTTAAAACCAAAGGAAATACTTTATAGTTATATCAGAATTTTATCAGTTGGGGAGGGGGGTGTTCAGCTGTTAGGTTTCTGGGGTTTTAGTGATTCCAGTGGGAACAAAGTGCATAAATCCCACAAAGGCCATTTCCCTTGGTGCCAGCTGAGCCAGCACTGCACACTGCAACCCCAAGGCAGGTTATAATCACTGGTTTTAATTATATGACACACTTAATTACAAATGTCCAGCTATGCTTCACATTCTGAGTTGTCAGCATACCTGGCAGTAATCAAACGTTCTAAACACTTTCCCTTGCTTTGGACAGCCTCTCTTGGAAAGTGCATCCACAGAACTGGTGGTGCTATCCCAGAGCTGGATGTGGAACAGTAAATCGGGAAGGGGTCAGAGCAGTGAGCTGGGCTGGACTGGAGTCACTCTCTGCAGTCACCGCAGGAGCAGCACGAGGTCAGCGGGCACTGGCAGGAGGACGAGCAGAGTCCGGCCAGGGGCGTGGAGGTCGAGCCTCCCCAAGGCTTGGCAGCAGGAGCAGTGACCCTTGCTTTGTTTCTGCAGGTGAGGAGGTTGTACTGCAGGCAGAGGGGCTGTTCTGATTTACTGTTGCTTTTTTCTCCAAAAAACCATAACTGGGCTGAACTGTGCAAAGCTACCAACTAACAGCAGCCTGCAGTTCAGAACGGGTGGGGTGAGATGAGACACGGGAGGGTTGAAAGGGCAGCACAAAACTTCCCCCATTTAAAAACCATTCAGCATTTTCTCTCTCTGTTAAGGCTTCATTGCTTATGATTTAACCTTGTGCTGTTTCAAACCTTCTCTCAAGCTACAAGGCACAGCATTCGTTTAGGGCAATGATCTCAGCTGAGACCAAAGGAGGTGACACACGTTTGCTGTGGCTTTCAGGTAATGACCTTTTGCTCAATTACACCACAAGCATCATGCAGGCTCTTTCATCCTCTGCTTATTATGGACCACATGAAAAAAACCCCTTTAGGTTCAAAGTCTGATAAAGCATCAACAATAGACAGGAGCTGGAGGTGGGTCTTGGTGACAGAAAGCTGCTGGGGCTTGTACTCAAATGTTTCCTTCAACTGCTGCCCTCCCTCCCCAGCTTCCTCTATTCCCACAGGTATTAAAAGGCTATTTTCAGAGATTTTCTACCTTTATGTGGCTCTGTCACTTTAGATAACTTCCTAGAAGATCTAAAAAACAACTCAGAGGAATTTCAGAAAGCCAGCAGGCTTTAGCTTTATGCTGGAAGAAGAATTCCCTGGTAGAGAGGCGTTTGTTCAGCCTGTTCTGTGTTGTTTGTGCAGCTGCTGTGTCTGGCTCTTCTCTCTAAGCTGGGCTGATGGGTGGTGGGAGAGGGTGTCCAGGTGAGGCAGAAAGGAAATGCACAAAAATCCACGAGAGCTCCTGGCCACAGCCCAGCCTGGAGACATCTGGTGTGGGTTTGGCTCCAGGCAGCCTCTGTAATGGAAATGGGGCTTCAGAAGGCAAATTATTGGGGTTACCTGAATATCCAGCTGCTGCTTTCTTGTGTGATCAAACCTTGTTCTTGCGTGGTCAAACCATCCCGAGGCCAGGCTGGGCAGGGCCCTGAGCAAGCTGGTCTGGTGGAAGCTGTCCCTGATCTTTAGGTCATTCAAAAGATGGTCTTTAATGTTCTTCCCAACCCAAACCACTCTCTGTGATTCTCTTTATCTCTCTAAGCTCCACGTTCTGATTCTCAAACCACATCATAGTGAGGTGAACGCTGCAATTTATCTCCTTGACTAAGAACACCCTGGGGTTCCTGATATTTAACACAGGTTATTCCATTCCTGTGCCAGTCTGGAGGTCACTTTGTGGCCCTCCATTCCTGCAGCGAGGTCTACATCCAGACAGAAGGTAAAAGCCCATACATCCTTTATTTGAGCATTTCACAAATAAATTACAAGTTTCTTTGCAACCACGTCATAAATCAAAACGTTTATTTACACCTCAGAAACAGCAAGCGATTCAGCAACTAGGGCCCAAAGGAATGGTTAACTGGAAAAGTAGCTGAATTAAGCATCTTGAAAATCAAACAAAAGATTTTCCTCCTTGCTTGGACTATTAAAAAAGAAAAAAATAATCATAAAAAAAAAATCTTGATGGTAACTTAAAGGGACAGAGATTGTTCTGGGGTAGATGTGGTTTTACAGGAGGGTTCTGGCTGAAATGGCAGCAACAACACAACTCGTTTGTGCTGAGTTCCCCATCACAGACCCCCAACACAGATTTATTCCTCAGCCCCAGCCCCAGGCAGGGGGTGTGTGCACATCCAAACCCCAGCCTGGCTCTAGACTACATTCACGTCACCCCAAATTACAGAGCACAGTCACTTGCTGCTGCAGAGGAGGAGTGCAGTGTTCAAGGCTGGATGAAGCTTTCCCAAGCAGCTGTCCCACTGAAAGCTCAGCAATGAGGAATTCTGGCTCTAAACCCTTCCCTTTGCACCTGCTGATCCACAAACAAAAAGTGAGTTAGTAAACAATGATGCATATCTTCAAATTATATCATTGTGGTACGAGGGGACAGCTCAAGGTAGCAGAAATACAACAGGAGAGTTGGGATAAGCCTGGGGTTTGGAGTTTTTTGCCTTTTTTTATTTGCTTTAAATCAGACAGGTTCAGAACACGTAGCCCATGCTGTCCCTTATCTCATGAATTCACCCCTAACTGAGGGAATTAAACTGCTTATTCCAAGTCCCCGTGTTGTATCAGTCTCCTTCCACCTGCATATATATAATATATATATTTATATGTGTATATCTCTATATATCTACATATATACACACATAGCAGTTGTGCAACTAGAAACTTTCCACTGAGAGTGGGGGAGTGCATCCATTCCACTGGGACAAACCCAAACCAGCTCGTGTGTCCCGCCGTGAGGCCAGGGAATGGGCAGTCAGTGGGTTGTGTGCTTCATGTAGCAAAGACTCAGCCATATCTGCTTTAATTAGAATGGTTATTATGATAGTTACTAATGTGCACTGCATGTTACTTCTAAAGATTATAGAGCACAGAGTTAACGGAAAGAAAATAATTGGTATTTTATATTTCTTGTTGTTAGCGTTGGGCTGGGTTGGACAACAGAGTTTCTAGAGATGCAATAAAGGCAAGACAGGAGCAGAGTTTTGCTTTAGACTTGGTGTTCTCAAGCCAATGTGACTTTAATATAATTAATATATTTTTTTCAAATTAAATAAGACATTTTTAAACCTATTCCAAAAGTAACTTTGCCTTTAGACCAAGTGATGTAAAATTATTTGTGTACAGAATTCTGCTACGAGTGAATGAGTAACATTTGAGAAGAAAATTGGCAGCTTTCTCGGTGTTTCAGACAAGAGGCCTTTGCAAATGAAAGATAAATGTTGTCACTATAATATATGTCTTTTTGCAGTGATAAGGCATTTATGATAATGTCCTACAAACTCCATAATTTAATAAATGAGGTTTGTATTATAGTGATCCAAAAAATGACTGGGTAAGAGAACAGGACAAATTATTTGGCCCTGGCCCTTTCAAATAAAGGTTAAACCGAATTATTCTGGGAGCCTTAGGTATGGTCAGCGAAGGGCACGAGTGACCCACCCCCGTGGGTGGCTGCAGGTTCTCTGGGTGTCACAAACCCCAAACACACTCCTGATAATGTGTAAGCACTCAGCAATCCTGTGACAAATCTCGCAGCTTTGCTGTTCACAGCAAAAAGCAATATGTGGGGAGGTTTAGATGAAAAATTTCATCTGAATACGATTAACTGGATCTCGGTTCTCGTGTTGGAGTTGCTGTTTGATTTACAGCAGTGTACACACGATGAGAACAGGGCTCAGGGTGTTACCAGTGTTCACTCTCACCTCATTTTCCTCCACCCCCAGCAGGAAATTCAGCTCGTTTCCTTTGTTTTACCCCTCAGACCTACAGCTCCTGCACAAAATGGACATTAATAAATGCACACAGGCGTGCTGGAAAAGCACACAGCCAGACCAGGGTTCAGTTAGCAACACCTAAAGTGAGGCCTTTCTCTTGCTAATAAACCCCTCTCACCGATTGTTATTCCCAATTTTTGTTTCAACAGCAGATAGCCTTTTCAAGTGAAGTGGTTTTTACCAATAAAAAAGTTTTGTGCATGTTACAAAATGATAATCAACAAGTTCACTGCCTTTCCAGGTCCAGACAGCATTTATAGATCTACAAACACGGACTGAAATAAATGTTGGTGGGACTAAAACAGCTGGGTTAGGAGTGAGGGATATGTTATAAAAACAGCAAGCTTGGCTGAACAAATGTTAAACATAATAAACTATTAGAAAATAATACAACCGATTTTGTAAATTTTCTGCTTTTTCATTATATTGTAGAAAAATGGATAAATCACTGTTGCTCCTTTGTTTCAGGAGGCGGGCATGGGTTGTTGAGCCAGGTGTTGATGCCACCCTTTATTCAGGTAGGAAAATTCAGATTCTGCTGTGGTTCCTCGCCTGTGTCACGCTCTGAACGTGCCCCAATCTGTGTGAAATGGGGAGAAACATTAACGTGGCAGCTTCATCTTCTCTTGGCGTGCTGGGCCAGGACAGGGATTGGCTCCCTGTGGAGCCTGGGACACTTGGGAAAGAATGGGAGGCTTTGATGTGGGAGCAGAAATAAAGGGAAAATGGGAATGGAGGCTTGGATGCAGCTCAGGTCAGAGCTGCAGCCAGATTCTGACCTCTCTGCACATCAAAAAGTTGCAGTGGATCCAAGGAGAAAGGTCTTCTCTTTGGGCACGGGGTGGGAGGAAGAGTCTTCCCATTGTTGGTGTAGCTCCAGGCAGAAGAGTTTTTCCTTTGTTCCTCATTTTGGATGCCCTTGGAATGATTCCCCAAGTGCTCTGTGAGCCTTGGTTTAAAGCAGGGAAAGGCAGATTTCTCTGGCACTCGATAGAAATGACACTAAAGTCGGGGGGTCTTTCCAGAGGTGGGTTTTGCTGGGTGGAGAGAGGAAAAAAGCAAGTAGAAAAGAGTATTTGTGGGGCAGGGTAATACAATTTCTTTTATTCAAGATAGAGGTTTTGTAGCTCCAAGCACAGGGTGCAGAAAGTCTTTGGGTGCATTCATTGAACATACATGTTGGAATTCCAGAGGTGCCATACAGTGGTTGAATTGTTCCTTTTGGAAAAAAATTTGCTTGAAAATAATATATATTTTAAAAAAAAATAAAAATAGACGTGATTGTTGATGGCAAAGCAGCAGCACGTGGCCATTTCAAGGCATGGGCAGGGAGAGAGAACGAGAAGCTTGCCCTTGTTAATATTTGGGATCAGGCACTTCCCTGCTGGGGTGCCTGAAGCTGCCAGAGCCACTCCTGGTGTCCTTGAGCAGCTCCCACCGACCCTGAAGTGCCACTCTGGTGACAGAGACCAAGAGGCTCCTGCAGGGACCAGGGGAGGTTTTGCTTGGTCAGGACTGCAGGAGTTAAGCTGGAAGAGAAAAACTGGTCTGAAGGCAGCTCATATCTTATCAAGAAATCTACAGCGTTAGGAAAGCTCACAACACAAACTCATTTTTCCTCTGTCGCTGTTGTTATTACTCCTTTTGATTAAAAAAAAAAAGGGAAGAAAGGAAAAAAAAAACACCTGGTTCATATTTGGTACAATACAGGAAGTCAGAGAAAAAGCTATTGTACAGCAAATTTTAACCACCAACACACATTTAATATCTAGTGTAGCATTATGGGAAACTAAATGTATGTCTGGACTTTTTTTAATGTTTCCAAAAATCTTTACTATTGAAACATAGACGTGGTGTGGAAGATATGCTCATAATCTCACTGTAATAAGGATGCCATAGAGTATGACCCATAAGTACTGTAAAAATGCTAACTAAAGAATGCAGCTGCAAAGTTCTATTGCATAAGGAAGCTTTCTTGTTTAAACTTTAAATAAGCAAGTTTATTAAAATATTCTAAGACACTTACCTTACCCTAGTTACTGGCAAGCTCTAATAAAAGCCACAGTCTGTCACTAGTATACTTTTTGTGTTAATTTTATAAAAATTTGGTGTGAGCTTTGATGGATCATTTACAGTTTATTAACAAGATGATCATCTTCATACAGTTAGAAGGATTTTTTTTTTTCTTGACCTTACATGCTCACAGAATAAAAAAAGGATCCATATTCATAGAGAACAAACACCCTTTTTTCCCATGTCTGCAAACGAGTGTGCAAAGTTCACACACACAAAGAAACGCTCTTGTTACTCTTAACTGGAAACGGTGTGTACGTGTGTATGTATGTATATATATATATCCAAAAGGATGGGTTTGTGTGGTTGTGAGGGTATTTATAGAACAGGGCACCTGTGCTGCTGCTGGCACAGAGGCTGAGAGAGAGCCCAGCCTTGCTGTTTGACTGGGCTCCTCTCCTGCAGAGCTCACTGACATTGAAAAATGTCAAAAAATCTGCCACCCCTTCGCCCCTAAATCAACTTGAGCTGCACGTGGGCCACAGCTGGCTGCTCCTCCTGCACCCTCAACTCCCTCTGGGGCCAAGGAGAGCAGTTCAGGTCAGGAGCAAGCCCTGGGGACTTGCATTTCGTGTTTGCTGAGCCTGAGGTACGAGAAGGGCCAGGTCAGAGCCCTGGCTGGGCTGGGGTGGCCACGGGCTGGCTGCTCCTGGCCACGCTCTGAGCAGCAAACACAGCAGGTTTAGCCATGGTGGAACAGCTACAATTCATCTGTGGCTGTGTTACTCTTCTCCCTCCCTTTGCACGCTCCAGATGAACATTTTATAAAAGCTAAACCCGTGGTATAACTCTTCTCTCTATATAAATATATATATATACATACACTCATACATATACAAATACTAACCCACAGACAAAATATTTTCTGAACAGTTGAATAGCAACAAGTCAACAGATAGAAAAAAATGGAGTCAATCTGGTGGTTTTTTGTTTTTTCTGCTCCCCCAAGGTCGGGTTTGGATGTCATGGTCTTTTTAACATTCAGAGAAAATTTTGAGTAAACCTTGTGTCCTGCAGGAGGAATCCGTGGATAAAGGGAGGAGGAGTGGAGGCTGTCGAACACCAAGGGACAGTCGGACAGATTGAGTGAGGTTGCAAACTAAACTGGAGCAACTGAGGCCGAGGAGTGAAGAACAGTAATTGTAAACTGCAATCTTCAGATCTGACGGTTTTTCTCTTCTTCTCGTTGCCGTGGCAACTCGGTAGGACAGCTTCAAATGGCAGGAATTCTTACAGACCTAAAGGACGGGAGATGGGGGTGAGTATTGCTATGCAAATCACAGGATCTTTTAAATATTTGGGGTTTTTTCTCCCCAATCAAATCGCTGGTTGAGTGCATGAACACTGCCAGCAGTTAAATACCAATTATCTGGGTCCAGAAGCAATTTTGAATGCAGAAATCTCCAAGAAGAAACCCCAAAATGTCACGTGGGGCAGTCAGAGGTGTAATTCTGGAAGGTGTGGTGTGAAAATGTGATGATAAATCCTGAGCCAGGCCCTGATGCCCCCTTGGACACCTCCATCAGTCACATTTGTGATGGAGAATGAGGAAATGCCAGCCAGCCCCTCCCTCCCTGCACACCCTGAGTGGCAAAGAGCAAACAAACAAAATCTTCTGAAAAATAACGCTCTGATAGTGCCTTACAGTTTGTGAATAGAGCAGGGGATAAAAGGCCTGCTGTATCATATTGATGTTGTTATAGAAATACAAGACTGATCTGGGTTCTTATTAAATAAAGTGAAGGTGGCACAGCTTGAATTCTGTTTTAGATGGGCACTCTAATAATACCAAGGCAGTTAAGAAATTCAGAAAGGAGAGTTGAGGAGCAACCTGACATTAGTTGTAGCTTACACTCAGCCTTTAAAACCAGGGGAAGACACCTCAGAACTCACTCAGCAAACCTTTGTCTAGTATTTATTGCATCTGTGCACTTAAAAGATTGTAATATTGCAATATTGATAGTTTTGTCACAACCACAGAAATGTAATGGTCAATGTTAGATGCTGGTTTGTGCCCTTTAAAAATTTTTAATGATCTGTTTGCCTTTCAGGGCAAATCAAATTTAATGTAATTATTGATAAGGCTGTTTTACTTTATCTGTTTCTTTCTTGTTGTCATTTGAATTGATGTTAACATTGAATTCTGCAGCCATTTCTGGATGGCAACACCTGCCTGGCCCCTTCCCTGCAGCACCCCACTTCTGGTAAACAAAGGTAAATAAAGCAAATTAAGTGTAAGAAATCCACAGAGGGGCTGATGGATGGGGCTCACTGACGTGAGAAGTTTAACTGAGATTTCCAAATAGGACAAAATCTGGAATTGCTCGGCCTGTGGATTTTTAGCCTGCTGCTTAAAGAAAAGGTCTGGCCACAAAATCAGGATCCAGACTCACATAGAGCAGACTTATGGTCATGACTGCCAAAGTCTGAATATAGGATTAGGGATTCCAGCTAGAACTAAATTCTCATAAACAACCTGATCTCCTGGGCAGTGAAAAGAAAGGGTTTGGAACTCTGATCTCCCAGACCACCTGAAAAATAGCATTTCCAGATCCCAGTGACGCTCAGTGCCATGGAAGGGCGTTTGGTTAATCCTGGCTCAAAGGAACCAGCCCTGGCTCTGGGACTGACAAAGCTGCTCTGGCTCCTGAGGAGATCCTTGCAGCTCTTCCTGCTGAGGATCCTGCTGAGGACAGGCACTTGCACCTGATGGATGGAATTTATAAATATCCCACCAATTGGAGCAGGCAGTGAACTGCTTCACCAACAGCCTGTAAATACAGGGCAGGATTTGGTGATTTATGTGCACACCTGAAGAAAAGCTTGTATATTTTACATTATATTGACAGACATAATGAATGTTGCTACCTTTCATACACGTTGCCTTTCCTGAGTAAATGATGTACAAAAACTAGTTAGGTCAGCTTTAATTATGAGTCTTTTCCCTTTGCTATTTTTTTGTCTGTTGAAGGCCACTTTCTCTCTCACAAAAAGCTCTTGATCCTCCCTGTTACCCCACCTGCCTCTGCAAGCACCACCCCGTTCCTTACTCTTTCACCTACAATCCCTGCCTAGATTTTCTTTCACTGAAATTTCTTCTCAGCTTCATCCTTTCTGACCCATCAGCTGCTTTTGATCCATTTCATCACATGCCTGAAAGTCTGACTTTCCCTTGGCTCCTGGGACAGTCTCCTCCTATTATTTTACTATGATTTCTCTAATCACTTTTCCAGCCTGTCCTTCTGCTCATTCCTCCAGTCCAGTTTTTTTAGGAAACCTTTTTCTCCCCACTTTGGCTTCTTGCCCTTCCCAGTGACACCATCCATTCCTGCTCAGCAATCACATCGGTGCTGGCAGTTCAAAGACCTTACTCTCTTTTCCCACTTTTCCATTTAGTCTAAGATGTCAGCCTCTGGCTCCGATACCTTTTGGATGTTTAGCTGACAGCTCTGCACAGCTACAACTCAGCTCTTAAATCTTCCCCCTAAAGCACTCCCTTCCAGTCCTGCCTTTGATTGCTCAGGACAACACCATCATCCTGCCTCTTGTTCGAGCCTGAAAGCACAAACAAACCAGAGGAGGTTTTTGTCATGGAATCTCCTCTCTAGCTCTGTATATTTAGGCTGTGTCAATCTCGAGGATTCTCTCTCACACGTTGTCCCAAAGGGCTTTTTGTAGCCATTCAAACAGCTAAATCTCCTACCCAGGCTCTCAGTTAGCAGGTTTGCAACATCTTTTCTGAGCCCTTGACAAATTGAAGCTGCTGTGTGCTCATCTCCTGCCAGCCTTGTGCTGTACAGAGCATTTTCCTGCTCTGACAAAACCTCTGCAGCTGTGGCTCCTTCCCTGCCTCTTTCCCCCTGCACATTCCTGGATTATCCCTGTTTTTCCTCTTTTTCACAGCTTGTGGTGACAACTTCCCCTGACGTGATTTCAAAGAAACCTGGGGACCTTCCACAGGAAGCTGTGTCACAACATCTGCTTCTGCTGACACTTCCACGAAACTCTTGGCATTGGCCAAGGGTGCCAAGACTACTCTGAATTCAGCTAAGCCTTGATGTAGACTCCTGCTTCCTGACTTAGCTGTGTCTCTAAGTCAGGTTTTCCCCCTGATGGGGGAGTGATTTTAAAGAAACTTTCAGCACTCTCTGCTTTAAGATAGTTTATTAAGTCTTATCAGAGAAGTAAAGTCACTGGCGTGACCCAGACACAGCACACACCAGAGAATGCAGCAGAATGCCTGTAGAATGCTGAGAATGCTTCCTTATCAAGGTAACAAGGCCTTCTTAAAGGTAAATCATCCAATTAAAGCTTAAAACAAAAGTTACTTTTACTTTTCCACCAATGTTAGACAAATGTTTTTATCACGTATACAGGAACTGCAGAATTTTTCATCCAATAACTTTTAGGAGCCTACTACTGCAGATTATGGCATACTAGAAGAAGAAGAAGAAAGCCTAAAAACAATAACAATCCTCCATCTTGGAGTTTTTGCTTTTTATCTATTTACTACATTAATAAACCCAACACCTTTAGATTTTTCACCCTGTGATAACCTTACATAATACTCTATTATTTAGTTCTCACTGAAGTAGATTCTAGTTCTTCCCAAAGAGTTGGCAGTTTTCTCCATGGATAAAGGTCAAAGACAGCGTTGTCCAGGGGGGTAGAACCCTTCAAAACAGGCAGGGAAATATTCTCTGCTTTCAGGGCTCCCACACCTTGACTGAGGTTGTGTTAAATTATCTGATTCCAAACTTTGCCTGGAACCCATTAATGGTGATTGACCCTTCTGCACAGGTGGATTATTAAAGGAGTAGTTTTTGCCTCTGAAAATCAGATCCAACATTCAAAATGATGCTCTGTAAAGTTTCAGCAGACAACCATCATTGGTGAGTAAGAACACACAAAATCAAATCTATCTTGGTTCTTTCTGTTGCACACAAAGTTGATTGGAAATTTCTTCTGTCCTGGAGAGCATCAGTCTTTTAAACTGTGGTTAATAACAGTGTCAGTTCCAAATTTACTTTCTACAAAGAGCCTGATACAGTCACGTAAGGTGTTAATTGGCCAAACATTCTGGCCAGTAACTCCCTTGATACAAAATCTACAGAAATCAAGGATAACCAAAGTATTGCCCAGAAAACTCAACCCTGAATGTGAGGAAATCCATGAAACCAACACGACTGCTCTGTTATGAACTCACTGGGGAGCTGTGAGCCTCTGGTCCATGTTTAAAACCTCTCTGTTCTCCCAGCTGGATTTTCAATTTTCATTAATATTTCCTGTTTAGGAACTGTAGTTTTCTTGTTGGCTTTTCTTTTTCTTTATTGTTCCCATAAAGAAGGAACAAATGAAAGTTCCAGAAATGCTCATACAGAGCCAAATTTTTAGAGTCTACTTCTTATTTGAGCCTCAGCTCTAACCAGTTCACCTGGAGACTTCTGGTGTTTATCCACTCACTTTGATGAATTGTTTTTTAATTTTTTTTGGACCCATTCTTATGTATTTTATAACACAGATGATTAAAAGTTTGCAGCTGACAATAGCTCATAAAATATATTAGCATTTAAGGAATACTGTGAGCATAAGATGTGCAAATAATGCGTGCAGGGAGCACATTTGCTGATCAATGAGAACTATTTATTTTAAGAACTTAATGCCCTGGTAAGCTTGTGCCTGGCAGGTTTAGATCTGCACACTAATGATAATTAGGCCTAGTAATTATTTTATTTTCTTTTTATCAGCTCTGTCTCCATATCTGGCCTCAGCACTCAAGAGTTATTACACACCATGAGTTGTTTTAGAGGTGATTTGACAGAAATTACCTACAAGTGATTTGCTGCCCAGGGCACTCAAACCACAAAGGTGGGGTGGGTATTTTTGCTCTTACTTGGTCCCTCCCACCTTTCCCTTTGGGAATCTGGGCATGCACCAGCAGCACTAAGCGAGCACAGCTACAGAGAACTTATTTCTCCAGAAATCTCTCTCATTTCAGTCTCTAATGTGATCTTCACCAATTTTATCTCACAGTTCTCCTCTGCTCTTCTACCTCTTTGATATTTGAGAGACACATTCAGCCTCATTCCTTCTAAGATAACAGTGAGACAGTGAAAAAGGCAGGGTTCTTGCCATCTGTGTCTGAATTATTCCATTTCTGGTCAATGTTAGATAAGAAAGCACAGCACGTTCTCAAAAACAGCTGGGGGCTGTTGGCATCAGTGGTTGGCCTTGGAGGAGGATGTTTGCTCCTTTGTTGCTTCTGCTGGTCAAGAAAACTGACAAACATTGTGGATTTTATCTGGATCTAATGTTCTAATAGCATTATTAATAATATTTATGGTATGGGGATGTAGGTCTAAGTACCCATTTCGGGTAGGGAGACTCAGGACTTAGAAACTTAAATGTTTGAACAAACCCCTCTTTCTACTTGAGCCAAAGTCTGTTGATGTTGACTGTATTTGGAAGGTCAAAAGAGTTGAAGTTGGTGGCCAAACTCCCCAGGACAGCCCTGAATTGGGGTTTCAGAAGCTGATTTGGTTTGAAAAGGTGCAATTCACCTAATTCAGCCCGAGTGCTCCTAATATTGGCTTCTTCAATGACTACAGGTCCCTGCCTCTTTCACACCGGGCTGACTCCAGGTTTCCATGCAGCAGAAGAAAATGGAGGAAAATAAAGCACATAATTTAAGACAAAGATTTCATGATCCGCATTCCAGGAAAAAAGGAACTGGTGGTAGGATGTAAATTCATTCCTTGTGGTTCAGGCTGCCAAGGGCTCATATTCCAGCAGAACCCTCCCCTTCAGCCAATTAACAATGGTGTTTGCAGAACTTCTGATCTCAGAAAATGCTTTGGTATTTCCCAGCTTTTCCTGTTGCATCCTGAGCTTTCTCTAAACATATTTACATATTAGTGACTCGATTCCCTGCTTGTTTTAAAGACACAGGTCTAAATTGAGTAAATAAAAACCTTTGAAAAATGTGTTCCTTATGAGACCAAGCTCACCCTCTATTACACAGGCTCTACTTCTACATTGCAGTTAAAACCTCATAAAAATTAAAGGCATTTAAGTTTCACGCTGACCCTCTGTACAGGAATGAGCTTTACCCAAAATGCATTCATCCTTTAATTCCCATTAAAATAAGAGAGTTAACGCAGCTGGAGCTTGGCGTTCAGCTCATGCATGCTCCATTTCTTTCAATTACCCTTTCATCAGAAATATTACATTAATCTGGCATAATTAAAAGTCTACATTACATCATGGACTTTATTGAAACCTCAGTAAGGCTAAAGAGGTAACAAAAATGACAGAAGAGATCAGCACCGTGTCTCTGATTAGGCAGCTAATCAACATCCAGGTCCTTCTTTCCTGGATTTACCATCTAGGAAAGGTCATTAATTAGATGCATAGTTATTAGTTTAGCCTTGAACTTAGGAAAATAGAAATTATTTTCACCTGCAGCACCGGTTGATTTGTCATGGGTAACTTTCAACACCAGAAGTTTCACAGTGTGAAACACTGTGCCTATAAATTATTATAAATTTCACCCCAAATCTCACTGAATTTGAAGGACTATTCCCAGACAGATCCCTTGTGTTTTCAATCCTGCTATTTAGAAATTTGGGGTTAATATCAGCCAGAGCAAACTGGTAATCTCACTGGACACAACACCTTGGGGAAAAGTTTATAAGGACTACAAAATTTAATAAGTTTATCCTGAAAATTTGCAGCTTATAAAATTGCACACAGTTTTTTTCTCATTTATGTGAGAAATTATTTCAAAGTTGTTAATTAGGAAAAGCAACGTGTGCATTAGGGCTGTGTGTGAAATGAGGGTCTCAGAATTGTACTCAGAGCTTGGGTGGGCTCTGGTCAATCAGTGTCAGTGTTTAACTTCAGGAACTGAAACTCTGCCACGTGCTCTGCAATCAGCCCAAACTGCCAGGGCAGAGGGGAAACGTGCCAGTCCCAACTCACCAGCTCACACAGGGGGACACATTCCCCCTGCTGAGGTCACTTCACCTGCGTGACACCAGCAGAGGGTATTTCCCAGAGTGGCTCTCACACTCCTAATTTATTGTAATTATATTTATTATAATTATACTTATTAAATTATAAT
>VZRO01007202.1:560769-579426 GCA_013397915.1 Daphoenositta chrysoptera
ATTATATTTATTATAATTATATTTATTAAAACTATATTCATTAAAATTATATTTATTATAATTATATTTATTATAATTATTTTAATACTTATTCATTATAATTTATTATATTTACTTATTTTAAGGCTGCAGTGGCAGATCCAAAGCAGGGCTGGT
Organism: Daphoenositta chrysoptera; assembly: GCA_013397915.1. NCBI lineage: Eukaryota > Metazoa > Chordata > Aves > Passeriformes > Daphoenositta > Daphoenositta chrysoptera. The sequence continues at coordinate 560,926 of VZRO01007202.1, forward strand.
GGAAGCCAAAGTGCTCTGCTGACCCTGGCAAGGGCACTGCTGAACCCCTGTTTGTGCCTCCCCTCTTCCCTGCCATGTCCCCACACACTCCCTATGCAATGAGCTGTCCCTAGAAGTGCATAAAAAACCACTCTCTGAAAGAAAAGTTACTCAGGTGAAGTAAAATTCCAACTCTCCTTGCTCAGAAATTCAGAGCCATGCACTACCCAGCCCAGTGCTCCCCTAGGTTTATCAAATAAAACATCTTCTAATATGATTCCTGTTCTCCAGGGATATGAAGAATCTTACTGGGAGAGAGGGTGGTTTTAGGGTAGAACAGCCAAGATGTATTCTATTATTATTTTTTAAAATTGATGAGAATTTCACTTGGATACTTTGCCAAAGCAATGTTGGCTTCATTTAAGAAATGGGGAATAAATGCTTCCTTCATTTTTCAGCTCTGTCAAAACTAAACAATTGCAGAGGTGGCTGCCTGCAGCCTGCATGGATATTTTCCCATGCTCTAATCTGATAAATTGAATGGAATGGTTGAAAATATTCAACAAGTGAAATGAATAAGTACAGTTTTGAAATAGCAGCATTGAACAAGTCTGCTGATTTTCTCATACAGATGCTGAAAATGAAATGCATCAACTGTAGCAGGAAACCAACCTTTTAAAGGACTGGGAACTGCTCAGGCAGTCAGATCCCATCTCCCACAGCAGCACAGCACAGGTTACCACCAGTTTTAAATAAGCAGGACATGACCAGTCCAGACACATTCAGATCTGTAGGTGTAGACTCAACCCAGCTTGAAATCCTAAATTAATCATCTGAAGAAATTCTTGTTGAGCAAGAATAGAAACCAGAGGAATGGATTATGCTTGGAAGCCATGGAAAAGGAGAAAGCAAATTAAAAAATTGCCAGGTTTGGCTGTGTTGGTATCAACCTGCTCATTTCAAATGTTTTGAAGAACTACTCCTAAACGTGGCACTTACCTAAGTACCAACCAATGCCCTATCCCAATTAGTTATATGGATAAAGTGAGTCTTTAAGATGTAGTCTGAAATACTCCAAACACCAACAGCCCTTTAAAGGGCTTTGTAAATATCCACTGGGTACTACAGAAGCAAAGGCAACATCATCAAACCTTTAGGCACCACAAATCTCCTCCTAATCTTTAATATCCCCCCCAAATCTGAACAGAAAGATGTTTACATTGAGCTATTCGGATATTATAGAGCGGGGAAATATCCAAGGACAGACACAGTGGAAAGAAACAAACACCCCACGGTGTAGTGACCATTAATGGCAGAAAAAATACTTCAACTGGTCATATATTCAGTGCTAGTTTTTAATCATAGGCCACTCCAGAGCAATTCTGATCATAACCATCTGAAATTCGATATTTTCGTGGCTTTAAGAAGTTGTTCCGAAAAGAAACACAAAATATTCTATATCAGCAATTACTGTGAAGTACTGTTGAGAAAATGAAAACATAAAAGCGTTCACTTGAATTCACAACGCTGAATGGCCTATCAAACCAATCTCTTTAAATGTCCATTTCATGCCTCCAGAATGACCATCAGGAATAATATTGCAGCTCTTAGGAAGGAGCTGCATTTGCTGCTAACGTTGCTCCCTTTTTGCATTCCAAACACTCATCTTCTAAACTGTCCTATTTGCTCACCTCTGCACTTCTGCAGCGTGTTTGGACAGCTTCAAACGTGTGTAAAATGCCATTTCCCACCTAATTGACTCAATAAAATGTAATGTTATTAAGCGCATTTTAAATATGCTGATGTGTAATTTGGGGGCATTTCTATTTGTCTTGTCTCTCTGACCGCGTGTACAAACATCCTGTCTCCAATTATGGACATCCATATGGATTTCTGGGCCATTTCAAGCCCCATTAATTTTAGGTGGGCTCCCAAAGCCAACTGCACAATACATTGCAGGACTGAATAAACCTGCAGAGAAATCAGAATGGACACAGCTCTGTGTTAAAAATGAGATTCAAATCAAGGCGGCCTCAAATTGAAGCAAACCCTTAACTCCCAAACCATCCTTTCCTTAATAATCAACCAAAATCTTTAAGGACACAGATAAAAATGGTGTTTTTCTCATACTGGCATTGGAGAAGGCATCTATTTCAGTGAGATTTAGCAGCAAAAATAATAATGTTAATGTCAAATATGTTAATGTCAAATAATAATGTTAATGCCAAAGCATCTGTAACAAAGGCAATAAGTGATAGTGGATGTTGCTGGTATTAATATTGGGTTTAGGAGGTGAGATTTACACCCCTGGAACTCACTAAAGATCAGCAATTCCAAATTACTTGGAGAGCATAATTTAGGTGATACTTTAGGTACCTACATGGTAATGCTCTAGCACAAGAATCCAACTCAAATTAGAGTAGTGCAAAAAAAACCCCCCAACCACCCCAATAAAGCATCTTTCATAAGCAAAACTCGCCCCATTTTGGCACTTTTTACAATGCTAACCAAAATAGGGATGTTTCACTTCTCAGAAATGGGGAAATGTATCTTGTAAACTTCCTTACTCTTGCTAATAAACTGATCTCTATTTTTAAAACTGATTTTTAAATAACACTGCTCTGAAAAATAGAAAATTGCTGTAGAAGATTAAAAAGTGCTAAGACAACCTAAACTGTAAAAAAAGACCACTCCAAACCCAACAAACAAAACAAAGAAATAAATAAGAAGTATTGGGTTGAGCAAATTCACCTATTGGAAACCCTTCCTCTGATGGTTCCTCTTTGGAATTGTATAAAACAGGGATGATGAACTTTTTCTTTTTTTCTTGGGAAAACCCGAAAACTCTCCTGTAAAAACTGAACCGTTGAGCCCTGAAGTAAAAAAAAAAAGCAACCTGACTGTTTAAAAAAACTAAGCCAAGTAACTCAAAATAAAGGCTGAAAAGTGGGAATGTGCAGGTAACAAATCTGCACAGGTAATGGAAAGAGCAATGACCTCAAAGGTCTGTTCCATCTGAAACCTGCTCTGATTTGTCTTTTTCTGGTGCCAGTCAGGAGCTCATTGTTTCACTTTTCAGCCATTTGATGTTCCTGCACAAATAACACGGGGTAAAAACCACAGACACAGGGGCTGCTGCTGCTTTGAAAAATGAGCTGGGGGAGAGATAACACTGCAGGATTAACTCTGCCTGCCCAGGCTCGTGGAAATTCAAACCCGCCGGTTTAATATAATTCGATTTGTTTTGTGGTAGTGGTTTAATAACAAATACATCATTTTCAAGGGAGGAAAAAAAAAAAAAAAACAAGCTGGTTTTTCTCTATGGGCCCTGTAGCTGCATTCCTCAAATCAGAAAAAAAAAAAAATATAGTGAGGGACAGCCAGCACTAAATAGGAAAAGTTTGTGGAAATTAATAGGAAATTAAATTCAGGGGTGTCTCTAAGGCTTCTTTGCAATCGCAGCACAGACATCTGTGCGAGCCTCTGTTTGTCAAACACACCTGAGGCCTTTCACCCTGGCTTTAACAAATTAATTGCAATGTAGAGACCTCCAGCTTATTTCATTTCTTTATGGCAGCATTTCCCCTGTAGTCTGGCACCTCACTTTCTGTTCAGAATAATGGAACACTTTACTCATTTCAGTTCAAGTCAACTTACAACTTTGTAGTCCACTGGCCAGGTGAACAAAAAAAGCTTCTTATCCATGGTTGATAGCCAAAAAAGATTAAAAAATTAGTTTTTTTCAATGTGAAGTGTTTGAATCCCAGTCTTTTTATAGCAAGGAAATTTAAGTAAAATATTACTGACACAACTATTGTGTCTTTGCTTGTTCTTTTATTCCCTTCATTCCACACATTTGACTCTAACGTGGTCTTTAATGTCGGTAGAATATAAAAGAAGATATGAAATGCAATTACCATTCTATGATTATGCAATTAAGTGAAATAGTTATTATAAAATCAAAAGCCCAGAATTCAAATACTCCTTTAAATACTACTAATAATATAAATAATTTGTAATAGATCTAAAGCCTCGTTCTGCCAGCCAGAGTGGTTCTCTCTCAGTCCCCCATAGGGCCTGGGGGAGATTTTGTTGCTGACTTTGTTATGGCAACATGCACAAATTTGTTTTTTGCTCGTTTTGCTTTGCCTCCATCTCCATCCCTCATCCTTGTGGAACGCTGTAGCTGCTCTCTCACTGAAAGCATTCAGGAGCCTTCCAGAGGGAGCTGTTTATAATTCTGGTGGTGAGCCCATCCCTTTGGTTCCATTAATTCTGAACAGAGCTGTTCTAGCTTGGAAACTCGAGATGACTGAGACAATGCAGCACCCAGGGACACCACGGACACCCTCAGCCCCAGCACAGACAGATTTTCACTTTCCCCCACTCGCTCCCTTCCTCAAGGAACTGATTGCTGTAGTCATCCTCCCTGACAAGGAACCCAGATTTTTTTTTTTTTTTCCTCAATCTGAACAACTAAATTCTGAATTATCTCTGAACATTTCCTTGCCTCATCTCCAGTAACAACAAGGAAAAGCTGGCAGAGGACAAAAAGCCACCACATGAAGCCTCATCTTACCCATGGGGTCTGCATTAATGACAAGTGACAATATTCTTTCCAATATTTGTCACCATTACCTGCTGTAACTTTGGAAACTCCTCTGCCTGTCCACTCTCCGTTGTTCCAGCTTGACCCCAGTGACTCCCAGTGGTAATTAGGTTAAGTACAAATATGCAAAGATGCTCCTTTTTCCAATCAACTTTGTGTTCATCATCTTTTAATTCCACCAGGCACCTCATTGTTTGCTGTGCAAATCTGCCCATATACTTCAGCCTTTTGCATCTTCTATTTCTGGCTGTCAGGAATTTTTCTTCTTCCAGCTCTATCTACCTTTCCAAGGTTTCTGGGCAGCTCTGCAGTCTGTATCCCATTATCCCTCAATATAGTGAGCACAGCAGGACATCTCCAGAGCAGGAGAAACTGCTGGGTTTTGCATCCATTTCAGTTTTAATCAGGCTCTTCACTTGTGTGCTCAGCCACTTCAGAAATCTGCCACATCTGACTTCTTTCATGATTTACGAAGGAGGCACATATTCTAAGTATAGATAATAATTGCACCATTTAAATGATAATACCAAGATGTTTTCTATGGGAAAGATATTCATGCAGAGCTCTTTTACCACGAGCAGCTCTTTCAGAGGGCTATCTATCCTCACACCAGATGTCAAATACAAAAAGAAATACTTTGGCATGAATAACAAAGTTCATTTGACGGAAGGATTTACCTCCCAGGAACAAAAACCTCATAAAACACAAACACTGGGAGCAAAGTGAGCCACGTAAGGGCTTTTGCTAAAATTAAACCCATAACTTGCCACTAGAAATGGGACGTTTCATCTGTTCAATAAGCACTAAAGTTCTCTTTGTTTTTATGGCATCGTAATCTTTGATTACTCTGATAAATATTTGGACTATACAAAACATTGCAGTGGAGCTAATCACAGTTATAAAAAATCTGTGCGTGGAAATGAGTTGGGAATGGGGTGAAAGCAGCACATTTCAGAGAAGTTCAAACACAGAACCATGCTATTTTAACTGGCTCCCAGCCTCATTCTTTCCTGTCTCCATGGGATCACCCACACCTGAGGAAAATGCTGGTGAGGGTTTGGTGTTTGCTGGCTTTGCCCAGCCACGGCTGGGTAACAGCTCCAGGGATGGAATGACAGCCATGGAATGCCCTTGGGATGCCAGGGGCTGCACCCCACCCACAGCTGAGCTGGACAAGACCTGTAGCCAAGAAGAGCAACCCAAAAAGTGCTTTCCAAAGCTTAGAACTGGCTTTGTAACTCAACCTAGGGAAAATGATCAGACCTCTTGGTAGGGGCTGTAAAAAACCAACGTGAAAACAGCAACTTTCCAAAGTAAAGAGCTTTTCTCTACCTCGTTGTATTCTGAGCAGATGCATTAATGTAAATAAAGTCCAAGTGCAAATCACGTCAGATAAGAAAGTAATTCCAGTGCTGAAAGTCACGCCTTGTGTAGCACCAGCAACATTTATGAAGTGGCAACAAGAATATATTTGAATCAATGGGCTGCATATTTATATCAGTGCTGCAATAGTGTCACACCCTGTCAAATATTTTTAACATATTACTCCTAACAGCTGAAGTTTGCATTTGGTTCCAGGAGACTAAACCCAGAACAGCTGAACCAAAGCCAGAGCAGATACTTTAGATGTCACTGATTGAGACTAAGAACATGAATTTGCACTTAGCATTTATATAGTCCTTTTCATCTTCAAAGAGCATCACAAACATTAGCTGGTACCAGCTCGCTCACAACGACCTTCATGCCAACCTTTTGGGATAAAAGGAGTCCACGAGAAGAAAAAAAGGGACAGGGTGTGTAATGAAGCACACAGCAAGCCTCAGATGTGTGAGGGATCTCTGCCTTCGCCTCTGTCCCTGCCTCGTGGCAGATTTTCTCTCGTGGAGAACACAAGGCCTTTCACCAGGGCTCAGGTTTTCAGTCACCACTCAATATATTCTGTTAGTATAAGATGATGGTAGCAGCCCTTGAATAACAGATTTACCATCATAGCTGTAGGATACAGCTATTCCTGTGAAACAGATTAGGAATTCAAAACTAACACTGCATCAAAAGTTTTGCTGGCAGCTGTCACAGGACTAGCCAGGGACACACCCAGGTTAGATTGTGGATTCCACGGCTTTGAATTCCTACTTTGGAGTCATTCTGGGATTTTTAAGGTTTTTTTTTTCGCTTCTTCCTATCCAAGTTAGCTTTCCAAACGAGATTTACAAAATCCCTGTCTCAGAAACAGCAGAAATTTCATTTACCTGTCAATTCCCTCTGCCCTCCAACCCAGACTGGCCACTTGATTATCAGCTCTGGGTGGTTCTAAGCCCAGAATCTCAAATAAGTTCCTCGTGTTCCAGTCACTTGCACATTTTAGGTGGAGGAACAGATTGAAGCAGACAGCCCTCGTTTTTCTGGTGACCCAGAACAGCCATTGCTACACGAACACCTTTAATCTCCTGGTTTTGGGTTTGAATTGAATTCAAGAGGAGAGAGATGAAAGCAAGCGTTGCACAAATCTGCTCCTACAGCTGGTACTTCTTAGTTTATCATATGTTAGCTCTGATTCTCTTTGATTCTTCTGAAAATTATTGCCTCTATTTCTTAATTTGACAACCAGGCATTCATTGCTATTTTTTCTGACTGTTAAAAAACCACCACCCCCCACCTTTCTCATAGCTATTCCCTCATGGAAAAAGAACCCAAACTTACAGCATTATGATATCAATGTATGAATTTAACTTCTCCCTTGGAGGGTTTTCTTGTGCAGAGTACAAATGAGCAGATAAAAAACACTTCATTACTTACAGCTCAGCAACAGACTTACAAAATAAACTGAGGAGTGAAAGGAGGATTAGGGTCAGGCTGATATGGAGAGCATCAGTTGCACTGCAGTCCATTTTGGATTTCTTGCAGGTACACACTTGTAATCTCAGTTCTGTGGTGTTGGTCAGAGGAGGTTTTCCAGAATCTGTCACTGAGATGGGGATGTTGTAATTGGCCTTTTTCAGGTTTTGAAGCAGGATGACCTGGGCATGAGTATCTGCAAAGGATGAGGGGAGAATTAGCCAAATGTTGGTTGTCTGGAGAGGCAGAGGAATCTGCAAGCAACATCCAACATGCCAAAGTTAGCCATGGAAATTAGGAAGAAAATGAGAATACTCCAAGAAAACATAAAAGAACTGAATTGGAGGGAAGAAGAGACAGTACAGGCAAACTTATTCCAAACCCCACCAAAATAAAGACTTGCAAGAGCCCCTTTTGTTTAAATACATTATTTAAATAATAATTGTTTAAATACATTATACAATAATCTACAAATTATTGGCAGAAGTTGCCTGTGAAAATGAATATACTGATGAAATGCTAGGGCCTGTCACCCCCAAAACGACAAGAACAGAGAATAAATTTACTTGCCAAAGGGCGAAATAACCCTTCTTGCCAGGAAGTACAGACAGAGCTGCTGAACCACTTGCAAAATTTCCTCAAGAAGGCAGGGAAGGGAAGAAAAGCCCCTTCCAAATCCCCAGATCTGCTCCACCTGGGGAACTGAGGGCCACAGCAGCTACTGGCACCCAGGTGGGTCTGGTAATTCTTTTAGGGTGTAACAGAAGGGTGGTTTGATGGTTGGAGAAGAGCCAAGAAAGCAGCTCCACCCCTTTGTCCTGCAGGCAGGTGCAGCCATCACATCCATCTTTAGTTTTCTCTAAGACTAAGACACGAACTAAAGGATTGGAGCGTGGCAGAGATAAATAATACATCCCAGAAAAGAAACAGGAATAATCTACATTAAGAAGAAATGCTGTACTTTGTGCCCACAATTTGACATACAAACCTTCTTCAGTTTCATGAACCTCTTACCATTCACATAAAAGTCCCAGTGCACTGGAGTATTTATTTGTGAAGAATGCAAATACTTAAAATTAGGAAGTTTTTCAATTACATTGCTAAAACTCATGCAAAACCTTCATGCTGTCCTAAAACAAAGCCTTGTGCACTTTGTGCAAACAAATCCCATGCCACGAAATACAGTAATCGTTACAAAACCATCAGTCATTAGCAGCCCCTCATTAATGCCCAGCTGAAAGAAGAAAGTGCAGCCAACAAAAGAAGAAAAGGAAGAAGTTTCAGGTTTCAGAAAGAAAGGTCCCAGCAGACCCAGCACAGGGTACAGCAGCAGCTGTGGGTCCATCCTACAAGATTTTCAAGCAAAACTGCTCCTGAATTCCCACAGTACCTCAGGGGAGTGCATTGGGATGGAGGAGTGGGAGGAATAAATACACAATAATCAAAATTACAGCCTTACTGTTAAGCCTGTTGATTCTCCACAACTTTTCTGGGCCGGATTGCTTGCTGAGTTCAAATTTGAATGGATCTGTGTTGGGATGAAGGTCTTTGTCTGATGCTCCTAGAACCACTACCCTGAGATCTTTTGCATCGTCACAAACTTTTGCCAGCGTTGGATAAAGGGATGGGACGTTGTCATTGACATCCTCCAAGGTGATGTGCAAAGTTCCTGTACCCGTAGCAGGAGGGTTTCCTGTAGGAAAAAACAAACATCTGTTTATTAAATCATATTTCCGTAAACTCTTGATCTTATTTGCACCTGCGGGCTTGCAAAGGGAAATAATTTTTATTGTTCTTACCTCTTTTATATGGAAATTATTGCTTAAAAAACCTGATGAGTCACTCTTGTAAATTCACTGTTGCATTTTCAGAATGAAGCCTGTCTGATTCTCTACAGTATGGAAAATTATTCTAAGGAAACCTCTGGGAGAGGAATATTTTGAAGTTAAAATGAGAGTGGGACATGAATAGATATCTGGAACAGAATCTGTTCATCAGCACATACTGAGAGAAACATACTGGGAGCCATCCCCCGGATAGATAGCACAGTATATAATGCAGATAGTATTAAAAGAATCAAGAATAAGACAAGGAAGAGGAAAAGTGCCAGCAGAGAGGGACCAGGCAGTGTGGTGGGTGCTCAGAAACAGAGCAGACCAGATCATTCCTAACAACCCTGAGGGCCACGGGGAGTTGTGTCAGCAGAAGGGAAGCCTGTCAGCAGGCAGCTCTGCGAAATGAGATGGGTTATTTACCCCGTGTTGGCAGCGGAGTTTCAATCCTTCCCGAGGGATTTGTCAGCCTGCCTCAGCCCTGACCTGAGAGGCCCAGGTGCAGAGGTGAGGCTGCTGTTTATTCACCGTGGCACCGCTGCAGGGCTCTGTGCCAGGGCTCTGAGTGACAAACCAGCCCCGCTGGCACGGGGGCAGCTGCAGGGCAGAGTTTGCCCGCTGGGACCAGCACCTCATTTCACAGGGGTCACCCAGGAGCTGCTTGTGCTAATGGCTTCCAGTCACTGCAGAAATGTGCCGTGGCCGAGCCAGTCACCCACTGCCTTCAGCTCCCTTTGGCACCCCATTAAAATCATCTCAAAGTTTTCTGAACGCACGTTTCGTCCTTTATTGCACCCGGCACTGAACGGGCTCTCATCTGAAACGCTGCACTCCTGGGTTGTTTATTCCTTGTTTTCTGGTTTAGCAGAGGGAACTGTGGTCCCTGCCCTTCCCTGTGCACAAACCCCTCTCAGGCAGAATGGATTCAAGAGGCTGCACTTGACCTGTGCAGCGCCTGGGCAAGGTGCCCCAGCATCTGCAGGAGGCTCCTTCACCACAACCACCCTGCCCTGGTGGCTTCCACCGTGGGTGTTCTGGAAGAGCAGGCCTGAAGGCCACAAAAGCATCTTCCCTAGGCCCGCTGGTAACCATGGAAACACTTCCAGGGCACCTGAGATGGGCTGGAAAAGAGGACCATGGGTCAGTGACCTTCTTGAGCAATGGCCCGGGAAGATTGTGGGTAGTGGCCTTATCTGGGATTATTTACACCTTCCCATAATAGGTGATACCTAGGGAATACTCCAGGTGACTGGGTGAAATCCTGGGATTTGATCTTCCTGTTTCTATGAGGTTCTATCCTGTTTGTGCACTGGTATTTAGGTACCCTGAGCTGGGCAATGAACGTCTTTGCACTTCTCCATCTGCCATGCCAAGCCCTTGCCCGGCGGGAATTCTGCAGTTCCCAGTGCAGCCCCACAAACTGGGAGTTCTCTCTGTGCTGGGAGAGCATCCGAAGGGAGGAGCAAACACCCCGTGCTGTGCATCTGACGAACTGCTGCCTGCAGCCGAGTGCAATTAGTCCTTGCAATAACAAATGTTACTGATGGTGACACTTCATCTGTTTCCTGCGTGCAGAAATGCATCACAAAGGCAGAACGTTCATCCTTCTCCAGCTTTGCCCTCCCTTCTCATCTGGCACTTTGTCATCAGAAGGGTTAGGGTTGAGTTCTTTTTAATGAAAAAGAAACTATTTTTCACTTTTTATTGGACTAATTGAATTTGCAGAAAGACTCCAATACGTTTTTTGTTCTTGATATATTATTAAGTAAAGTCATACGGCAGAATGGATGAAAAGACATTCTGGTATTTGAAATATGATCATAAAAGCCAGCCTTTCATGCACTTAATTAAACTGCTGTCTTTAATTTTGAATGCATTATTTCCACACTGGACTGATAATGTCTTATGCACTGCCCTTCTTATCTTTCTCTGAAGTCAGTAATATTAAAATCTGCCTTTTGAAATGAAGAAGCCAACAGCATTATGGATGTCCTGCTATTTTGTCACACACAGATATGGCTGCGTTCTCCCTGCCATGCAAATGCTTCTCTCTTTGTACGGTTCAGGGGCTGGGCAAATATTACACTTTAAAAAAAGAGAGAAAGGAAATTGCTTCTGTCCATTTCAATGACTTATTCTCTGCTCGGTTTATTTATAATGATTTAAACAAAAATCTTTTGGTGATTTATGAAGACCTCCAAAAGAAAAACAAGCAAATGTCAGGGTCATAAACTGGAGCTTGTTAACACGCATGTCATAAAAATGTAACAAGAAATGAATCAAGCAAAAATGGCCACAACTCATCCATTGGGAATATATGACTTTCATAAATTTGACAGTATTATGCTGCTGAAATAATTCAAAATCCCGTGATCTCCAGACGCCTTTGATTTTGAAAGGAAGGTTACCCATAGCATATTTTAATTCTGAAGTAAAACTTTTAATTTGTATTGTCAAACCTTGTGGCTGAAAGCAGAATTAACGAGCAAAGCAAGACCTAAAGGGCCCAATAATCCTTGGGAGCAGCTTTTCCACATTTGCTGCTGACCAGAACGGGCCATCCCTCCTGAGGATGAGCACTTCAAATATTTGGGTGCCCTTAGAGCCACGGGGGACAGAGAGAATTCCAAACTCCCACACGTGGCACACCTGGGAATAACCATGGCAAGCCCAGGAGTAAAAAAGCATCATAGATTTGTGAAAATCTGCTGAAACAGAGGCTGAAGGGTGGAAAATTTCATACTGAAACCAAGTGAAAACTTGGAGCCTCCAATGCAAGGAGCCGTTACCAGGAAATGTGGATTTTAAATTGGATTTGAGTCCTACCAGCATAAATGACTATGTTGCTACCTTCAGGTGAAAAAATTAGTTTGAAAAGAAATATTATAGAAAAAGATACTGTGCATACTTTCAATGCTTGAATCTTAATGAAAAGCTGTACAGAATAATATCAGAATTATTAGTGTAAAGTCTTAAATTAGAACCTCGCTTTGGAATAAGTAAAGTGTATTTTTTTGCAATTTTTTCTCTGAGAATGGGGCATAACTTTTAATATTTAAATTATATTATAAACAAAACAAAATTGATGTAATAAGAATATTAATGCAATTTCATTTAATTTGTGAAAACTAACAGAAAATCCTCAAGAAATGTTCTCCCTTCTTGTTTGATTTTATTTTGATTTTGACTCCAAACCTGATCTCAAATGGAACAAGTTGCCCAAGGGACAGTAAGGATTATCAAAGAGAAAAAAGTACTTTTCCACATGCTGTGTGAAAATGGACTTTAAATAAACCAGATGAAAGTCAGTTTGCTTGAAAATAATGTAAACTGTTTAGTGGTGCAGCTGAGGAACAAAGCATTGATAATCAACTAACAAGAAAAATGTCAGACACAGAAGTCAAAAAGTGTTAGCGCTGGGAGGCACTGAAGCTGTATTTTCACTTATATTTAGGTTTATGTTTTATATCAGAGTCTTCTAGCAAAGGAATATTTATGTAAATGCTTTTAAATAAAATCTAATTAGAAATAAATATGAAAAAAAAGGAATTTAATTTGAACTATTATATTTTCTGTTTTGTTTTGTATTTAAGAACATCAGAAGTGTGGGATTTTGGCAATAGCTGACAAATATCCAAAGAGGAAAAGCCAACCATTCCAGGGAATCCAGCTGCCATGCAGATCTAAGCCATGGGATTTCTGGAAGCCAGAAGAGTTTTTAGGAAGAATGGAGGATGAACTGCCCCTTTTCACATGACCATTATGAAAGGTAAGAACACTTCTGTACTCATTTCTTCTCATTAAATTAAGCTTCCAGAACCATCAAATGATTACAAATATTCTAAACCCTTCTATGCCATGATGCAGGAATTACCAGGCCATTTAAGCCCAGCAATAGGATATCCATTGCCACATGGATTCCCTCTCCAGCTGAAAGAGTGCAAATTCATTTATTCCAAATTTTACCAGAATATTTATGTTCCACCATTTATCAGCAGTTGTCAATCCACTTGTACTATCACTGATGTGACCCAAAAAGCTCAATTCCAACATTTTTTCCCCCTGCTTCTCCTTTTTTTTTGCTGGGTAACAAAGTTTCAAAGATACAAAATGAGGGAGCAATTATAGAAAGAACCATTTTTCTTCATATTTGAGCATGGGAAAAATCCTCAAAGAGTGTGGGTTTGCCAATTTCTGGCACAATTACCTTTCCCCTGACCCATCCTACATAAAACCTCCTCTCCAGAATTCCATAAACTCCATCTGCCTCTGTCACATTGGGTTCAGCTTGGAACTGACACCTCCAGAATTTCCATTTTACTGCCATTTAACTGTAAAACGGAGGACTGCCTAGGATATCTCCTTGGGAGTGGCTTTTTCACCAATTTCTCTGTTTTCAGTTTCATAGTTGCCTGAAGGAGGAGACTAAAGAGAGAGAAGAGCTTTTTTGGGAGTTCCCAACGCGTTTGGAGGGGCTCTGCAGCCAGGTTAGGCCATGGTTAGGCCAGCCATGGTTAGGCCAGGTAACATTTTGTTCTTTCTTTAAAATACAATCACAGGATCATTTGGGTTGGAAAAGCTCTCCAAACTCGAGTCCAACCTTTGCCTGAAGCCCACCAGGTCAGCCTGGTGTCACTGAGTGTCACCTCCAGCAGTTTCTTGAGCACTTTCAGGCGAGGTGGCTCCACTGGAGTCCTTCCTTCCCTTCCAACACTTGACAACTCTTTCAGTGCAGAAATCCCTCCTGCTGCCCACCCTCCCCTCCCCTGGCCGTGTCCTCTCCTCCTGTCACTGTCACTGCCTGGGAGAAGAGCCCAGCTCCCCCCCTGCTGCTGTCAGGGGTTTTAGGGTGTCCTAAAGGTGTCCCCTCAGCTGCTCCTCACGTGGCCCCACACCTTTCCTCAAACAAGGGCTCTGACACCAGTGCTTTTCCTGCTTTCTCATGATGCTGCTCTGAGAATCTAAACACAAATCCCTGTCTCACCCCCTCCCGCTGGTTTTTTCCCCTCCATATGCTGTTTTTCTGCTCAGAAAGTCTGTGTGTGCCCGGTGCCTTGGCAGCAGTCCCCGTGCAGACAGCCCTGCTCCACTGCACTCCCTGCTCAGGACCAACCCCACTCATGCTTCAGCCAAAGCAAATGGAACCAGGAGAGCGGCAGCACCCCAAAATCTGGGTGTGCTGCTCACAGACCTGCTCTCCTCAAAGCCACGTGCTGACATCTTGGTCCCTAATTCCCCAGCAGTTCAAATTTCTTTGCATTTTCCGTACGTATTGACGTAGAGATGCTTTGTAAAATATATATAAAATAAATAATCTTCAAAAGTTACAACCCTTCATTCATCCCCTCAGATAATATATGCAGCTCCTATTTTTGAGTAATTACATTTCAAAAGAGCACAGCTCTTTCAGCATATCAAATTGCTACTGACATATGCCATCCGTCTTAAATACTGTTTTCAGCATTCTAATTTCTTTTTCTAATCATGAGCCCGTGATGACAAATTAAAACAATATTTTGTGTGCAATTCATACTTTACTGAAATTTAAAATGGCAAGAAAAGGATGAGTCTTCAATTTATTTTCTCCTCTCAATTAATACAGCAATTAAGATAAGGGGTATAAAACTGGCTTAATTGGGTTGCCATGGTAACTAATTGCCTGATTTCTTAAAAAATAGTGTGTTTTAGGTGGAATCAATCTATGGTAATTTAATTACGTTCATCATGAAGTGAGAAGACAGGTTAGATACATGTAAGGAAAAGTTCTAACTTCAAACTGCCACACATCTCTTTGTTACCCCAGGTTTCTCTGGGTGTTGTGTTACTCTTCATCACACAGAGTGCAGAATAATAACTTTCCTTTTTCATGATTAGCAGTGCCAAGACCTGCACAATAAAGGGGATTCAGGATTGCTTGGGTTCAGCTGGGCCTTGGAAACACGGGAAAAAGGGAAAACCAGACCCTGATTCAGGACTTCTTCATTTTGCTGAGGAAAACTGAACCAGTGCCACGGCTCACAAATGCAACTGGCCACAGCCACAGAAGAAAGGTCCAAGCTGCTTTTTTTTTTTAACCTGGCCAGTGTAGCTCAAGGCAAACCCTGAACTCACACCTAAAGCTACTTTTAATGACATTTATTCTCTTTGTTTAATGCACTAGAAGTTCTTATATTCTCAATTTTTGTCTCAGTAGCCCCCTGGTGAGAGGAATGGCAGGGAAGGAAGGTGGAAAGCTCACACTGGATCAGTGTCTTTCTGGGATAATATTTTTCTTTGGGTTTTGGGTCTTCTCTTTGGGTTTGGGTTTTCTCTTTGGGCTTTGGGTGGGTGGGACCTGCTGGGGTGGCACAAGAAAAGTGAAATCCAACTTCAGTTTGCATTTAACCTGACCAGCAAGAGGAGTGTGTCATTATTTGTCACCACATGACAGCCTGGGACAGCACAGGTGGGTTTTCCATGAGTCAAGCAACCCAAAATAACCAAAGATTTTATTTCTAAAGGGATAGAAAAAGCTACACGATGGGATATTAATTCCACAAAAAGAAATAAGGTAAATCTGGGGATAAATTATTATTCATGCCTCTAAAAGGAAAGGGAGAATCTAATTTTATCTTTTAGAGAGTTCATACATTTTCCAGGTATTTTTATCTTCACCTCCAGACATGGTTTACTCCTCCCTTACTTTTTCTAGATTGTGACTCAAATTCTCAGAATACAGAGAAAAAAAAGACCTTTCCTGGAGAGTTTTTAGCATGGCTGTCCTTATGAGAAACACATACAGGGGTTCTGCTTTGTGACCCTCATCCCAAATTTCCCAGGGAGTGATGGAATCTGTCGGGTGACACCACAGCTTGGAAATCTGTTCCACACAGGTTTCTCAAATGAATTCTCCCCTGTGTTTCACACAGGTTTGTTTGGCAAAAAAAAGCTCCCAATAAAGCTGTGACACCGCATTGGGTTCAGTGATCACAGGGCTAAATCCAGGAAATAAAATGGACCATTGTTAGCAATTTTGTTAACTGAATGAAAGCCAAGTTTGCATAAGCCTGACTTTGCCCCATTATCAGCTCATTCTCAGATTAAACACAGTTCATGACACTTTAATGTGTTAACTCTGCTGCATGGTATTTCCTACCAGCGTTTAATTTCTTCTTTAATAGGCCAGAGACTCTGTGTCCACACAGGTCTTTAATAAAAAGTTTTCAAATTCTAAAGGCACTACGTTGACCTTTTACTGAAATCAAATGTACTGAGAAAATTAGGATATTTCTTCCAAAAAGTCCTTTTTAAAGTGTAATGCACCCCTATAAAAGGTCAAAATTTATTATTTCTAAATTAACACTGTTTCCATCAAATTTGCTGTTACACTTTGTTTTAAGTGTGTTTGGGAAGGTACAGGAACTGTTTAGATCAGGAATAACATAATTCATACTTAAGTACCTTTACCTGCAGTTAATTCAATAATGCTGAGAAATAATATCATAAAGGTCAGAAAGAATCTCATAAAGAGCTAAATTATTTCCTGCAGTGGAGTGACTCCATTTTCTATGCCCCATTCATTGTTACTGTCCTAATGGTAAAGAACAGTTTTGTGCCATCCCAAAAAAAGATAAAGATGAGATGGATTTATACAAAGAACTGCCAAGCACAAAGCTCCAGGTTTTACCTGTGACAGAAATATCCAAGAGATAAAATTCCTTTACAGATTAAAGAATTGCCCTGGCGCTTGCTCCTGCACTGAGGTGTAACACCAAGGAGCCAGGGCCTCCTGGAGGGGGTGACAGATTCTCCACTGACATCAGCAAAAGGGGCTGGAAAAAGGATCACCGTGGGGTTTGGGGTTTCAGCTGGCTCCACCCTTCACCCAGGAGAGCACTCGAATATAAAGTTGTTTTATAAAGAGCATGGAACACAATGGGACAGCAGAATCTTTCCTGTAAGCATGAACACTCTGTATGCTATGAACACTAAATAATGTTTGTATTTATGGTTTAGAATATGGCTAAGTACAAGGCTTTATATGATTTTAGAGTTATTCACTATGAATTCTGTTAAAGATTAGCACAGATTTTGCAGTGCCTGTTCTGCTGGGCGCTGCTCCCAATTTTGGGTACCAATTCCCACTGCTGGGCTGTGCCCTGGGCATTGCCTGGGCTCTCTGTATTCCCAGGAAGGGAAAGGAAAGCCTGTGGCAGCTCAGACTTCTCAGTGCCTGTGCCAGCACAGCTCAGATTTCACTCAGAGATAAGCTGAGAGGCCAAAGGAAATAAAAACCTCCACTGAATGCTTTTGAAAAAAGAATTTCTGCAAAAGTATTTCTCTTTTCCTCTCCTCCCTTTTCACCCCAAGCCTGTTAGCCCAAGCAAATGACTTGCTCTATTGGAAATGCCTCTAAATTTTCACTTTATTACCCTCTTTCATTTGGCAATTGTTAATCCTGCCTTTGGCTGCCCTCTCACTGAGCAGTCCCAGGCATATTCACTGGTATTAGACAGGCTCCACTTATTAACCTGAAGAAAGAGATTTGCACTCTGTGGACAACGCTTCTCTGAAGAGAATGCGGAGAGTTATGTTCAATCTGAATTTCTTCCCTTTTTAAGTTAACATAACCTTCCTTTAGAGCCCTGAAATAATTCTTCATTCATTTCATATCATTCTGCCACAATTTGGCTTCTCGTCTAATGCAATATTTCTTTTCAAGTTGGACATTAGCTCTGATGGCTGGAGAGATGAAGTGGGTCTCCCAGCTGTGCTAGTTCCCATTGTCAGTGGCCTGGAAACAAATTTGGGAACACTTTCCAGAGACATTGTCAGTCCCAGCCATCCCTGCAGGGGACAAGGCTGACCCCCAACCTGTTGAGATCATCTCTAAAACTTCCTTGGCTGCTTTAGCCACAGAGCCATTGATACAGGCCAGCAGAAAATCTTCCCACTTCCCCTAAGTTTAATGTGCTCCCCAAGCTGCTTGGTAATTAATGCAGAGGTGATACGGGGCACAAGGTTAATGTCAGCTAATTAAGCTCTGCTGTTTATTCCCATTTCCAGGCGTGGCAGGGCTGCACCCTGCGGGAGTGCAGAGCTCTGGAATGGCCATGATTAACCCTTGGCAGGACAGCCCTGAGTGCACGCTGAGGTTTGAAATCACTGCAGGCACAGGAGCCAGCAGTGCTGGAGGAGATGAGCTCCTGCACTGACAGAGCTGCACAATCACAAAAAATCACAGCTACAGAGCTGCACAATCACAAA
>VZRO01007203.1:5677-114051 GCA_013397915.1 Daphoenositta chrysoptera
CATTGTGGTCGTAAATATCCTCACAAGGGGAAGTAGAGGGGAAAGTACTGATCTCTTTACTCTTGTGACCAGCATGAAGCTAAGTCAGGGGAGAATTAGGTTAGATAACAGGAAAAAGTTTTTCACTCAGAGAGTGTTTGGGCACTGGAACAGGCTCCCAAGGGAAGTGGTCACAGAGCAAAGCCTGACAGAATTCAGGAAGTGCTTGGACAAAGCTCTTAGGCACATGGTTGTAAATCTTGGGATGTCCTGCACAGGGCCAGGAGTTTGACTTGGCTCCTGATGAGTCCCTTCCAACTAAGCATATTCTTTGAAAACAGCCCAATGTAATGGTGAGTTGGGAAGACCAATGCCATCACTTCAAATGTTCCCATCTTCTTCCCCTCTCTTTCTTTATTGAGCTTGGCACCATAAGGTGTGAAATATCCCTTTGGCCAGCTGAGGTCAGCTGTCCCAGCTGCCTCTTCTCGAATTTCCCATACACATCCATTGGTGTCAGTATGGCAGTATGAAAAGCAGAAAAGGCCTTGGCTCTGTGCAAGTACTGCTCAGCATTAACAACACTGTTTTCAGCGCAAATACAAAACACAGACCCGTATTAGCCACTGTGAAGAAAATTATCTCTACCCCAGCCAAAGCCAGTACACCTAGACATAGGGCCTCCTTGAGAAAATAAGGTATCAAAGTTTTCAAAGAAACACATCATCAGGAATGAAACTGATTAAAATGTCACTAAAAAAGGTAATGTTATCCACAGAGTCTTGAAGTGACCCATGTCTATAATATTTTCTGTCAGTTATTTGTAATTCTATAAAAACTAACTCAGAGCAAATCATTGTGAGCTAATTCACTACATGAAGATTCTACTTCTGACATACCTCCTAACAAATCCTTGGTTTGAAAGGTACCAATTCTTGAAGCTGCTCTCTGTTTATTGCCAAGGTTGCAGAAGTGGCTTCAGTGACACTGAATACAGACTTTGGCTCATCATCCTGCATGAGGTACAGCATTCAAGCCTCACTGGTATTTTAAGAAAACAGGACCATAAGCCATTCAGCTTCTTTTTTTCACTGGTGAATCTGAAAGACTGCTCCTTCTCCAGGGACCTCATGAATATCTGAGGTTTGAGCAATGTTCTGCTCCTAAACCATCAAACCTCAGGAATATTGCACCTAAAAGGTGCCAGCAATAGCTATTGATAATAACCTGCTTCCTGTAGAGCTTTTTGGAGCAGGATTTCATGCACTTGGACAACTTTTCTTTTCCTTCACAATGAAAATTACATCTAATTAAGTGTAGCAACCTCTTAAACTTTTAATTTGTCCTGCTGAGAGATCAACTGCTCTGGAGGTTAGTTCTAAGCATATACTGCCTCTATGAAAGCATAAGCTTTAGACTATGCTAAAGCGTTAACACTAAATTAATATTATGAAGTGCCTATTCTGTTACAGTGCTTTCCATGGTAAAAGGAAAAAAAAAATGAAGAGGAAAAGAATCTACTTGCAGAAAAAGAGATGGTGGTGTGACCTGCCCCTTGACGGCAGGGTAACCAAAGTTCTTGTTAGTAATAGATCCCTTGGGACCGATTAGAGTGAAACAACACTGAATGACTTATGTTTATAAATATGTATGGCAGGTTTATTTCAGAACAATTTGGTTGCAATGGAAAGGAGGTATGTAGCCATTTTGGTTATTATCCATAGAAATATAGCCATATAAAAGCATAAAAATAAGAAAATAAATAAGGACAAGAAATAACAGAAAAGAAAGAATGGAAAAGAAAGGGTAACAGTAGAAGGCATAACCAGCTGTGGATCCAGCAATGAGACTTCGTGGCTGCGATTTTGCCCATTGGTCAAAGTGATGGCTGCTGTCTTGGTCTGTCAGGAGTGGAAGAAGCCCATGAAATACACAGTTGAATGGATTAATAGACGTTTGGATTCAGTTGGGAATGCCCAGGTACCTCCCCTGGGAGAGGGGGAGTGGTGTGGTGGAGTTTATACTGTCTGATGTAACACTGTGGATCATACCTAGTCCTTCCAGAAATGAGTCAGGGGGTAATTCGGGGGTCTTTGATGGCTGATGACATGTTTTAGGACATGACAGCTGCCTCTCACATCACTGTAGTTGAACCAATTATGTGGCATCATAAGGGATGAATATCTTCAGGCCTATGTCTGAATGTCCTGGTACTTCAGGGGGAGGGGGTGGAAGAGTTTTGCACCCAAGCATAAAACTTTTTTGTTTAAGGCTGTGTAAGTGGAGACATTGGCATTATAAAAAGCATTACCTTATCTAGCAGGATCTGCTTCTTGTGAGCCTTTTCCCTCGTGTGGCTCAAACTCAAGCTTGTAGCCTCTGGTGGTGGTTGTGCACCCCTCTGCATCTGGGCTGTTACCATGCACATCATCAGCAAAGCACCCATTGCTTTTCCAAATAGCCAATTGTTTGAGTCATTACATTTCAGTCTCACACAGATAGAAAAAAAATTCAAGACATGTAATCCAAGCCATTTGAAATTTTCAAGCTTCCTCAATACTTTTTCCTTTCATATTAAATGGAAAGTAAAAAATAAGGAAGTACTTGGCATTTGTTCCATACCAGATTACTTCTGAAAAAGACAGACCTGACTGAATGAAGTGCAGTTCTCTGGAGAAGTCTTCCAATATTCACTTTCCAACCCTCTTCCCACTACTTTTCTAGAGACAGGCATGACCCGTGAATGGAAGATACCTGGCCAGGTTGCCCAGGGTCAGTGTCACCTCAAACCTATGACAGCTCTTGGGGTGCTTGCCCCTATTCTTCTCACACAGAAAATCTGATGGTGTTTAACACTCTGCTGAGGAACACAGTCTCTGCCTCTTGATTCCCACTGACAACACTAGGTGCTATTTCAAGAATGTGGCAATTGCTTTAGAACACAATGTTTGCATCTCTGTGGGACCTGGAAGATATCCATGTGTTCTTTTATTGTCCAAGTTAGCACTGCACTTTTGCCAAATTCAGATTTATGCTTTACTTCAGCCCTTTCAAATCCTTGCTGAATGTCTTGATTTATTAGTTCAACCTTTCTTCTGCAAGTACAATATTCCTTGCAGTATCAGCCTATGTAAACTGTTACAACACTACGGAAAAAAAAGTGCAGGAAAAATACTACCAGACTCATTTGTAGTATGTACACACTAAATATTTTCTGGAAACTTCAAAATGAAAAGCAATTACTTTGTGCCAACAAAGCAATTATATTAAGGAACCAACATGAATGCATTGCAACAGTACGCACTGTGCCATCGATAAAGTCTTATGCTCTTCATTTGAATGCCAAGCTCACCCATCCCCACATAAAATGCATAATTTCATCCCAGACTGACACATGCAGTTTCCATGACTGCAGGTCTGCTGCACACATTTCTATTGAGCATAAACTGATAGTTCCCGAGTGAGGTAACAAACTGCTTGCATTCTTCATGCAGACCAGTCAAAACTCCTATTTAGAAAAATAAGTCTTTCCTCACAAATAATCTGTCTTCTTCACAAACACCATGAAAAAGAACTCAAATGGTTCCTTACGATGCTTTGGTTTAATGAGCCAATTAAAATCCCATGATGCTTGAACACTTTTGATGTCTTTGATACTGAGTGTACAATATAGCTCTGTTTTACTGACCTTCTTTTCCCCTGCCCCCTGCCCAAGGTAGTTCATTTTTCATGGTAGTCTGAAAAGTAAAAAAAACCCAACAAATAGCAAGTAGTTGCCAGGGACACACAAACCTCAACTAAACAAAAGTCCTCTTTTCTTCCCAAACACACAAAACATTAAATAAATTAAAAAAAAAAATTGCTTTGTAGCTTTGTAAGACTATTCAGTATTCTGACCATTGTTCTTTTTTATCTTATTGTTTATTATGGACTCCCATAATTTTTACCTATGCAGCAGAAGGTAGGATATGCAAATGTATCAAAAGGTCTTTAAAATGCCACTATGCCATTTTGTATCTAGGCATTCAAGTGTTCAAAAAATTATTGACTTTAAAGCAGAAAAATGCATCCTGCAAAATTCTTTTGTGATAATATATCTCCAGATAACACCTGACATGAGAATTAAGACTTTTGTGCCAAAATAGTTTGCTTTGAGTTTCAAATTGTAAGAGCTATCAAGGTATTTTCATTGCACACTTAACTTGAGACACAGTATTAAACAATTCTTTGGAGAAATTCCTCCCTCCAGGAAACTTGCAATCATACATTGGAATCTGATATTCCTCTGCAAAACCAGCAATACAGCTGATTGCTGGAAACAAACACATCATCCATATATATGTTGTAGGGTTTTTTTTCTTTTGACTGGAAAAAAACTATTGTCTACTAAAATTTTTTGGGTTTCTAATTCCTTTATTTCTTTGTATTCTGTTAAGCTCTTGGGCAGAATACCTGAACAAGTGCTAATGAAGGGGATTTACAGCATGCATTGACAGACAACCTGTAATTTATGTTGATACCTTCCTACTTTTTTTTTCCTGTAAATTCACATTTCTTTTATCTGGGGTCCCACCAGACTATGGGAACGATGAACTTCATCAGGCTCTCAACTTGGATTCTAGAGTATTGTTTAAGATGTTTGATTATTGCTAACAACAGAGATTAAGAATTTATCAACAGCTAAGGTATATTTGTATATCTCTTCTCATTCAGCATCTAAATCACATTCTCAGCAAGAGACTGCCAAATGGCTTCTTTATGCAGATATCAAGGTCAAGGCAACATCCTGTGATTCCTCCATCTACTCCAAAGCAAGCCCATAATCACATGCATCACCTAATTTCTATTCCAGGAGAAAGGCTGAGACGCACCAGGTAACTCAGCAACCTCAACTAGAGGGTCTTCACAGCCCTTGCTTCTTTGTAAGTCATTGCACTGTCTGCTCTTCCTCCTGTTCCCAAAATCTTCACGAATCCTGCTCTTCTTTGCATCAAAACCGACGTCTGTCTTGTCAGCTGCTCATTCTAAACCTTCCACCTTTTCCCCCATTTGATGGGCTCCTGGAAATTCTGCTGCAGACAGTACTTCTTAGCATGGTTAAATTGAAGTGCTTGAGTTCTTTTATTATAGAAACAGAAATAAGCTCTATTTTTTAACAGAAGCTATGAATAGACAATGTCATCTGTCCCTATGCATCCTACAGATTGTCACCTATTGAACAACTATGCAGCTCATGTTTTCCTAGTTGAGCTGTAAACTTGTACCTTTTTAGCATGCATTGCATTATTCTGTAAAAAGGCCAATCCACTCCATCGTCACCAAGAGGCAGGTGATGTTATTACACTGCCAGCTTCTATAAAGACTTCTGAGAACCTCTTGTGACAGCTTTTAAACTGCATTTACTTTCTCTTTTCCTGCGTACAGGACTCTTTCAGAGACTACTGGTAACTGTGTCCTGAGTCTCTGGCAGACAACCAGAAAGTTTCAGGGCAATGCACCTTTATTTTTCTCTGCTAATTCTGAGCAGTTTATTATAAGGAGATCACATAAATTGTTGTGGGTGATCTGAAATTCTCTAGATTTTTGTTCTCGCAGAACAAATTTGGAGGCAGTAGTTCTGCTTTGAGTAGATAACCATAGAAAAATGGCAATTGATACTAGAGGTAACTGGACCAAAAAAAAAATTCAGAAACCAAATTGAAAGTTTTAGTTATGTCAACAGATTGAAAAGAATTAACAGAGCTTCAGAAACAACACTGCAAGTTTTATTTATGTCCAGCATGTGATTGTATACATGAGGATTTGATGCAATGATCTGTTCAGATACCCCTGGATTAGACCTTTTTATAAATATTTCATGGTCAGTTACTCTTACATGAGATATAGGCTTAAATAGTTTTAAATGCTTACTGGAGTGCTAAAAACCAAGAATTTAAAACTCAAACTTAGTCTTGTAATTTTGCTAGATGAGAACTAATGATGTAACACCTGTCCATAATGTAGGAGTCAGCAAGGAAAAAAAGCAAGGAATTGTCTAAATTATTTAATAAAACAAAGTATTACTTTTAAATTGAAGATTTTATTCTAGCATTGCAAATATTATTAGATTGAATTTTAATTATTGTCAAAAGAGCCTCTGAAATATATATGAAAACTCTTGACCAACATTATATCACTCTGCATTATTATCTCTGGTGATTTAGCTAACCTGTCACAATCAGCAAGCCTCTAGCTTTGATCCAGACAAACTTTAATAAGAGTACTACTGCATTTTGTAAAGCATACTTTGTATCACAGAGAATCTGTTGAATAAACTTGGTCTTGGCTAGTAAAAATCAGAAAGCTTAGAATTAGAAACAGCTTACAGAGGAAGTTTATGATCTACACGAGAAAGAAAAAAATCCTTTTCTGTTGCAAACTATTACAAAGAACAACAAAGAAACAAAGAAAACTTCTATCACGTTCATAGACAGAACATTCTGCAGACCTTATAATCCCTATGCCTTATTTTTATCATGTAGTAGATGTCCAGAACTTCAAAATACTCAAAACACTTGAAACCTCCACACTCAGCCCCCAAAATTGCCCCTAAATAAACACCCTTTTTCTGCAAAACCTCTAAATTTATGATGGTATAGGTAATCTGAATTCACTATAGCAAGAAAAATTCATGTCTGTAGCCAAAATGGCCTTAAATAGACCTTATTAACTGCCTGTGGTACCAAGCAAACTTTACAAAGATGGCAAAGATACCCAAACAGCTCAGACACCTATGTTAAGCAAGTTCAACTACACTTTGCAGAAGTATAACAGCAGCATGTCAGAGTATAGCTCTGAAATAGCTTAGCAACATGTCAGAATATAGCTCTGAAATAACTTTCCAGCATAACTCTTGTGACATTCAGGTTAGCAGTCAGTAGCAATGTCGCAACAGTCAAGCAAAGAAAAGCCCCCTGAATCAACTCAACGGGGTGCTGATTTCTGAGAAGTCAGCCAGCTACCTCTGCTGAGGGGTTTATTGCCTGCAGCCCTGTGTGTGGGTCAGTGGGATTTGTTAGGAGCAGAAGCAGTGAAGCACTTGTCAAAGGCATGGGATCAAACATGTTCTTCCACCTGAATTAACGGCAAAACTCTGCCACATGGGAACACTCCATCCTAGAGGAAAAAGTCTTAATAGCCTCAATAATTTGAAATAGTAAGATGTCATTACTACTGTGCCTTGCCTCTTTGGTTTAAGCTTTGCTTTTCAAATTCAAAAGAAATAGAAAAACCTGCGCATGTGTAGTTTGAAAAGAAAAAACAAATACTTGAGGCACTGGCATCCTAAGGATTCATTTGCTTCATTTCATTACTGAAACATATTTTTAATCAGGAAACTAGGAAATGCTTATGCTTCTTTTGGTTGTGTAAAAAAACTTACTCCCTGACTAATGTAAAAATGAAAATAAATATTTTCAGTGAAACTCTTTATGTGGAATCTAGTGTTGTTCTTGAAGTATTAGTTTAATTTCTCTTCATATTGGCAGGTATGGGACATACCTTTCTTTCTTTACTGTGCGAATCCTTAAACAGAAACAAACATTTTGTAAACCAAGTTTTTGTAAGGTTTGTGAAAAAAAAAAAAAATCTGAAAACACCGCAGACAAACCCACTCCTGAAACCCTATATTATCCTATATAAGTGATAACTTATAATAACAAAATTAATGTATTTTTATATATATGAGTCCTGCACACACATGCACAAATCCTAAAGCTCTTACCTGATTATATTTTGCTCTATTTTAAATATTTTGATTACCTATATTTTTAATAGGCTTTTTCTGTAGTAAAATGTTGACATTTCCTCTGGCTGCATGCATGTGTAAACAAATTCTAAGTGTAAATTTTCCATGTCTTGCCAGTTATTAAAGTGGAAGTAGCTTAACTATGGAGACAGAAAATCCTGTTTTGATGGATTTTTAAGACCACCTGGGAGTGCTCTGATCTGAAGCATAGAGCTCCATTGCAATTTCAGTGTGAGCGCTGGTCTTGGTCACAAATATTCAGTTATTGATTCAGAGGTCTCTGGGAAGCTCAAAGCATTTTCTTTCCCTTCCGTCATGTGAAGACATGTGGCTTCCAGCTTCAAAGGGAATTTTTCCAGTAGAGGGAAAAAATTTAGCTAGTTTGCAAAACTACTATTACTCCTTGAATACTCTTTATCTTACCTCTATAGTTCCTAAGTGCTCTAACAGCTGCCAAGTCTTCCTTCTTGGGGTCAGTGGCAGCATAACCAACTCCCTTCACGTACTGGAGGCTACTAAGAAGTTGTGTGGACAAGTAAACTCAATATTTGAAGTGCAAAAGAGAAAACTTTTCATTCCCTATGAAAGTTATCCTAAGGAGAGGCAGCAAGACTTGGATTAGAAAATAATGAAAGAGACATTGCATATTTGTTGCTCATGCAGGGCTTTAGTCAAAGTTTGTTGAAATCAAAAGAAAGTTAGTTTTTCTGTTGACACTTGTTTTAAGGGTGTCCAGAATACTGAATCATCGCATGTATAAATCTAGATGAATATCCCTTTTCTTCCTTTACCCCTCTTCTGATGGATAAATCATCATAAAAATCTTCAGGTCATTGAAGAGAATAGTTTTCTGTGATGAAAGACATGGTTTTACTTAGTTGAAACCCAAAGACTTTGAAGCCCAACAATAACAACATTTTAATGGAAGAAGAAAGGAGAAAGAGAAAGCAGAGAAGACGAAATATTGTGGGAGTGAAATGACTGCAGTTCCTTTAAAAGTGATTGCTTTTGATCCTTGCTCAGTTCAGAAGCAATATAAAAAATAGAAATAAGAATTTCAGTGACTAGTTACTGTGTAATAAAATGTTAAGATGGTGATCAGATGGGTTTCTTATGAAGAGATGAACCCAAAGGCGAAGAACTGTTATACATTATCTTTCCCAAGGGTACTGTATTCTCACCTTCTCTAATAGGAATTAATTCCCCAAAATTCTTTGGCACTTTTAAAAGGCATTATTTCCAGGCATTAAAATTCCAAATGGTCTGAACATATTGTGATAGAAAAAGTTCAGAATGTTGAAGAAAATTAATATATTGAAGTCTCTCCTCCCACCACCACTTCGGCTCAGGAATTGTACAGGAAAGTATAATTATATAGTATTTTTTTTTGTTAATAGCCAAAAGTTTAAATGTTATATTTGAAAGTACACTAGCTCAGGTTAGAGTTATATTGGTGAAAGGCAGTCTTGTCTCTCTCCATGCTGACTCTAGAGACCTTTCATTAGCAGTCTTCAGTTTCCCTTATTAAATAGTCTT
This sequence comes from Daphoenositta chrysoptera, assembly GCA_013397915.1. Lineage (NCBI taxonomy): Eukaryota > Metazoa > Chordata > Aves > Passeriformes > Daphoenositta > Daphoenositta chrysoptera. The sequence continues at coordinate 14,979 of VZRO01007203.1, forward strand.
CAGTTTCATTTCTATTCAAGACATTAGTATGTCATAAAAATTTACATAAACCTCAATTACCTCCAGACAACATTAAATTTTATAGAGAGGTTATGGCTATGCAATTTCTAATTAAACAAGGAGAAGAAATAAATAGAGAAAGAAATTCCATGAAGTCACTCAGCTGCAATCACTGAAAATGTCCCCATGGGTCTAGGACTGAGGGGCCAAATGCATTTTTGTACCCACTCTCAAGTTCCTGACACCGTCTTGGAGAGGTAATTCTTTCGTGGACTTTGATTGTCGGGGGGAAACCAGAGACTTGCCACTGAATGAAAATGAGTGTCTCTCCCAGTCCAAAGGCAAAGACCTAAATCTCTGGTGCACAAACAGCATCAGAGCCACCCTGCTGTCGTCCAAAAGGATAACAGCACGGTCTTGGAGCCCTCTGGGACGTGTGGCTCTGGAGCACACATCTGTCCTGGAAAGGAGATTCTGCCAGTCAGCGCAGCAGCCATACATTGCAGCTGTCAGAGACTCTGGCTGCAGGCCAGTTTGGTTCATGCTGCTTCAAGAATACAAGCAGAGCAGCTTTTCCCATTAATGCTGGAGACAATTTGAATGGACCCCTTTCCTACATTCGCTGGGTAATGTGATTTGGTTCAGTGTGAAACGTGAAGCATCCTGACATCAAGCACAGTTTGTGGTAACACTTCACTGTTTGTTTTATTGACTGAGCAAAGCACAAATGCTGGTTCCTGGTTTATGCTCTGAAAATATATGATAATTTAATGAAAGACTTAAAATAAGGTATCTGGAAATATTCTGATAAGGAGACATACATGACATTTTGGAGATATTTAGGCATGCAAAACAACTCACAACACCTCTCTTTACAAAAAAAGAAAGGCATCTCTGTTTTCTTATTGTCTCTTTATAAACATTACACAATAACACATTTAAAAAAAATAGCTTTTGTAAAACTGATAAACAGCTGCAAAGTGGGCTTCAAGTGCTTAAAGCTTTGAGTAAGTCTGGCAGTTTTGAAAGATAGGTTACTCTGGGCTGTTTAAAATCATTACCATTATACATGAAACAATTTTTTAACTGCAATTGTTGGGGATTGTAATGTAGGAGAGTGCAGAAATATTGAAAGTGACTGCGGGGCAGAGAAAGGGTCAAATGATGAAGACAATGAAGCTTATTTCGTGAACTGCATACAAGTGAGGCCACATGGATTAACACTGGTGTGTTTTTCGTATGTTGGTTTGTAGGAAGTCAGGAAAGATGATAAGTATCTGTGAAACAGTATTTACACTAGTTCTCCTTGGTTCTTAGGGCTTCCAGGTTGTTGCCTTCTTTCTCCCTTCTACCCACAATTCATAATTTGACTTTCCTCTGTTTTTCAAGGTTAGTTTCCTGTTGTCAAGTTACAGAGGCAGATTCTGAAAAAGATATTTAACAGGATAGTTAAAATTGCCACAGAGGTGAGAAGTCTAAAAGGAGTAAGATTGGCTGTACTTTACATTGATCAGAGTAGTATACCCAGGATACTGTAAAGCAGAAAAGAACCTAGCTATTTCCACACTTCATTTAAATGCAGAGATATTTTTTGCACAAGGGATACTTTAGCTGTAGCAGGATGCAATTGCTGTGCAAACTCATCTAAGCATTTTGCTAGTCTTCTCAGTCATCATTTTCCCCGTCTGTCATTTATTGATGTCTCCTATTAAAATGCACACATACAACATATGCAACATCCATCCTCCTCTTGCCAAACGCATTGTTTTGGATTTTAAATATTGGGGATTCAGGCATGAAAGTATGGAATAACTGACTGCATTTACAGGCTTTTTTAAGTCCTTGGATTTTTTTTTCACAAAATTCACCCGGAATGATAGAGCTAAAAAAGTAACTTCTCAGCCAAAAAGGAATAGTGTTAAAGATTTTCTCCTTGAGCTTTCATTCCCATCTACTTCAATCAGAAAATATTATTTAGCTGATGTGCACAATTCACTGATTTTATTTGTTTGGAATTTTCTGATTGTGCTCTTCTGTGGTAGTAGGGGGAAAAAAGCTGGAACTACAAATAACTGTTCTATGACTTCAGTATATATTTTGTATACTGGCTGACATAAACAACCATCAAAAATGAGAGTTTCACGTTCACAAATGCAGAGAAAGAAAAGTGCTGAGACCTTGAAGTGGGTCAGTTCATCATTACATGAGTCAGTGTGCATTCACTTGGTTTGTTGTTTTGCAGGAGAATGAAAAGAGCAGCAAAGCTACAAAGGTATAATGCTGTTTATGTGATCTCTCAAAAAAGACAGTGGTGAGTGGCTTTTCTGGGTAGTGAATAAAGTTCAGTGGCCTTTTTCTTTTCACTGGTGAAAACCCTCAGCCCATATCTGTTGCCTCATACCATGGGAACATAAAATTTCCAACCAGACAGGCTCTTTTGGGCCTGAAGTCCTAATCCTCTTTTTCTCCAACTTTTTTGTAAAATAACCATATCCTCAGTTTACTTAATGACAGCTAGAGGCCCCTGCTCTGAGGCTCAGAGCCCCAAAAAGAAAACCTCAACTCTTCCTGAGTTCTGGCTCCTGTGGCCAGTGACACACACTAGAGTCTCAAAGTTTGATTTTGTCTATGGAGAGTTTCCTGTCAATAAGCCATCACAGACATTTCATTGCCACTATAATGCTCCCTCTATTACCATTCATAAATCAGCAGCAGACAGAGAAATAGGCATATTTTACTCAGATGAAAAAGAGCCTTAAAGTTTTATGTTGCTTTCTCTCAGTGCATAAAACAGCTATTTTGAAACCCTTCATGGCAGGAGCTCTTAGGGACCCAAAGTAATATTTTCCTTTTCTGCTTTGCATTGCCCTTCAAGAAAGGGCACATTAGCTGAGGAAAAAGGAATGAAAACTTCCCAAGGAAGCACAAAACATACTTTTAGAGTGTGGTTATGCAATGAAAATGTTGCTAATTGTAACCAATATCTTTCGTCTACAAGAGTGAGTGATAAGAAGGAAACCATTACAGCACTATATCAAAGTGCCATGCCAGAGGTCTGGACTTCATTTTTCTAGGACAGCTTATATGCCTAAAACCATCTATAGGCTGCACATGTTCCACATTATCCACACCACTCATTGTCCCAGGAAAAGAAACTGGCAGCACTGTTTTAGCCCATCCTCCAAACAGCAAACGTATGAAGTCACAGAGGCACCTCCCATAAACAACCTTAGAGCCATCAAAAATGTATTTACCACAAGTTAGGGGGTATCCAGGTGCTCTTTTACTTTTTGGCACTCCCACAGCTTCCCATTCAGGGTTCTATAGATAGGCATTTTTAATTTGGCTGTTGTCATTTGCAGATTTGGGAAACAGGACAATGTTTGATCAGTCTACAGTGGAGTTGTTGCAGAAAGCATAAACACATTAAACTCTTCCTATTTTTTTTTCGTCATTCAGTACTGTAAAGTCCTTCCAACAAGTCGAATGTGCTAGATCCTAATGAATAAAGCATATATATTATGCAAGGTCTGTCCTTGTGTGCAGATTTTCAGTTTTTTCACTCTACCTTTCCAGTGTGTGTGTTAAGAATGTAAATTTACTTTCACTAGCCCTTGGTATAAATGTATGTTAGTGGATTGTACCATTATGGGATTAAAGAGAATTTTGGTTAATCAGAAGATGGACTGTCAGGACTCTTTTCTTGCTCATTCCATATTGTTGTTCTATTCCTACACCACTTTTACCCCTCAAATCTCTGAATATCAAGAACATTGTAAAGAAAAGCTAAGGTTATTAGAAAAATGAGTCTCCTCCTACTACTCAACATTATGCAAGTGACATCCTGATAGTGAGGGCCTTCTAAGCTCCATTTAAATTGGAAATATATTAAAAGTATAAGTAATTAAATAATTAAGTGTCCTGTAGTGTCAAGAGATAAATTGGTGGTTATTAATTGGTGTCTTTTCTCTTTTCTTTCCTTTAAAATTTTTGTAAGCCCTTAATAAATATTTCCATTATCCTTCATAGGTCTTTTCTTCTATTTCTTCATAGAATCACAAAATTGCTTGGTTGGAAGGGACCCTGAAGATGATCTAGTTCCAGACCACCCTGCCATGGGCAAGGGCATCTTTCCCTAGACCAGGTTGCTCAGAGCCCCATCCAACCTGGCCTTGAACACTTCCAGGGAAATGTCATCTTTCTTCTATTTCCTCTTTACTCGAATGGCATTTATGTGTAGCCTAACATAAACCTGCTGTGATAATCAAGGGGTCATGGACATTTGTACGATGAAAGCTGAACGCACATTGGGAATGAAAAGGCATAATCGCCTTGCAGGTGAAGGAACAAGTCCTGGTAGGGAATGCAGTCAAAGCAAGGTGTTAACCTCCAGACCCTGTAGTGAATAGGTACCTTCTGCTGATAAAATAATCTCCTGCTGCTCAGTAACAAGATCTTTTCTCCCGTCTGGTATTCAGCAATATCACTTCCCTCCTGCTCTGCAGCTTCTCCTTTTGCATTGTGGTGTTAAACATAGATTGCAATGAATCCACACGGATCATGCTGAACATCCCTCCATTTCAGTGAGCAGAATTCAGAGCTCTGAAGAAACTTTCAGCTGGCAAAGTAATAAGGCATAGAAGCAGTAAAAGTTTTGGACTTTAAAAAATAATTAGCTTGATGCAAACCAATAAAATTAACCGAAGTGTTGATTTGAGTGGGCTCGCTCATCAAGTTCAGATTTAGCCTCTCCTCTCCTCTTAGCAATGTGAGAAAATCCTTAGCATGTTTAGAATTTCAAATTTTTAATAAGTGATTTATATTGAATGTTGTAATCAATGTTTTTGTCAAAAAAAATTGATTTTCAGTTAAGGAGTTGAAGGGACATAATTTTGTGCTGTTTCACTTTCTGCCTAACTCATTATTATTTAGACACTGGTCCCTGTAAGAGATTTTAAATTTTTCAGTAAGTTTTACATGGTCATCTGGGATCAAATTATTCTTACTAAGCAATTTTGACAGAATGCAGATGGAAACAATCAGAAGAGATTTTAGAAACAGGGCTGATAGTTCATCTTCTACAACCCACTCATCTAAACAGTCCTATTATGCTATCAGGAGTGTAAACATAAGAAAAAAAAATAAAACCTCAGTGAAAGATTAAGACCAATAGGAGATTCACATAGACTTTAGGAAATTTTGAATCATAGATCTGTCTGCAGATTTTTGTCTGATAATTTACCTTTTGCATTTTATATGACTCATTAACACTTTTTGAGTCTCAGAACTCAGATGAAAATTTACAGCATGATTGTGCATTCCAAAAAGAGAGTATTAAAAATAATTACAGAATTTCACAACTTTTTGTCTACTTGTCTTATAGCTGTTGTAGAATTTTTAATTTAGAAACCTCTTTAAAGATCAAAAATTGTGCTTGAACTCTTGTGATAAGGTGAAAAAGTTAACTGAAAAAAGGATATAAGATCACCTAATAAATATTAATATTGCTATAACTAAGCTAACAATGTATTTAAATGTTCTTTTTGTGGAAATGCTTTTTTTTTTCTGTATTTATATTCATGTCAGTAAGAACTTATGAATTTTACTGGGAAGTTTTCTCAAATCTAAAAAGAAATTTTTTGCCCACAGCCCAGTGAGTGCTGTTAGATACCTGATTCACATTTTCAGTTCTACTTCATGTGACCTATATCCAAATCTTGAAGCTGAGCTCAAAGATCTCTTTCCAGACTCCAAGGGAGTGCTGTCTCTACAGACAGTTGCAGTGAGTGAAGGCACATGCTGTAGTTTTTACTATTAAGTCAAAAGTATATCTTTGAGTTTCTCTCTCATAACTCCTGTGTTGTGAGTTCTCAGAAAAAACACCCTACCTGCTGTTTTTTGACAACAAGGAAAACTAATTTGTTGCTATTCTGTTCCTTAGGAAGTAACAGAGTCTAAAATGATGTCACCACCTTTTTGCAGCATTTAACAGGGTAAAATAGGACAATATCACATTTGTAATCCAATATACTAAAAGACATGACAATGATGGCACCATTTTGAATAGCTGTAGCAGATTAAGACGGAAAGGGGCATGAGCCTACCCAACAGTGATGTGCTTGAATAATTTAAACAGGAAATTATACACCTATCAGAGTCTATATTCCTCTTGAAAGGTTCTCCATGTATCATGTGTGTGCATACCCCCTCAGGTTTCCTGAGAACAGTTAGTCAATATTGATCTGTTACAGTTTAAGGCTGCAGTTGAAAACATTGTTAATTGCTCAGACAACACATACACAGGTACATAACCACATGTCACCCCACAGCTCTGTATGTAAAGAAACATTGGCAATATTTTTCTAATGGGACAATCTTCAAATACAATTTCAGAGAAGGTCCTACTATGTACTGTACTTTCTCCACCAAGGGGATAGACCTGTGGACAAACAGGGCTTATAGTTTACCACAAACTATTTCCCACAGAGTAGCAGATACTTATTAGAAGCTCTGGGAGATGTAAAAGCAAAAAGTAGAAGTTATGACTCACAAACCAAAATTATGAGTAATAACATTATAAAATAAATTGAAGTCTTACTTTTCTGTTCGCATTCTTTAGTTTTCATTTATCAGTTTGTTTTTTAGTGTCCTTTCCCTGGAAATGTCCCTATTGAAATAAATGTTGTCTAGGATCTGTCTTTACTTTTGAAGAATAATTATGAGAACAATACACTTATGTCACGAATGGATTTTGATATAAGTTCATCTCCTGTCTTTGCCCAGGCCTATGGCAGCAGGCAGGAGGTGTATTGAAGTGACCAGCACCCCAAAAATCCACTCTATTCACAAGTTCTTTAATGATAGCTGATTTAGTCTATTATGAAATGAATTATTTATTAATAGACGGGAAAACTAACAGACAAGACTTAAAACAAATTATCACTACACAGGGAAAAGCAAAAGAAATACTACTAGTAGATTGACATACAGTGCACGATACTGGTACCTTTTCATTTTTAGCTAGCAAAGAAATAGTATAAACCTAGGATTCAATGTATCTCACCATCCGAAGGCGGGTGGAGCACACACATCGGGATCCTTCCACTCAATCTCCTGGAGAAGTAACCGCGAAGCTGCGTCCAGACTTCGGGGAGAAGTCTCCGACATTTTCGGGATGTAGAGGCTTCTACCTCAGTCATAACTCGTGTACCTTTTATAGTCATAAAATCGTGGCTCTCAAAGTCAGAAGTATATCTTGTCTCTCCCCCATCGGCTCGCCAGACTAAGCTGTTGATTGTAAATCACCTCTTGGCGCCAGAGATAACTGCTGGTGGGCTCCTCCACCCTTGGTTATCTCTTTATGCACCAGCTATTGTGATGCACAGAGCCGGGGGGGCAGGGGGTAGTTGTCCTGCCACAACTTATTAAACATATCAGCTTGAAGTGAAAAAGGAACATTGGAGGTACCAGTCCTAAAATTTAAAAAATCAAACGTATGAGTATTTACTATGGCACAGTTGAAAAGAAATGTGTCAAATGGATGTAACATGAAAATCTCGTTGTACTTAATGGAATTTTTAAGGAGAAGAGTTGAATACCTGTTCATGGCCCTATTTTGGCTTGCTTATTTCTGGACTCCCTGTATACAATATTTCACATTGTGTCAACAGTAAAAGAATAGAAGTCAAAGCTGCTTTTAAGGACATAGCTGAAGTGAAAACCAGAATTAATTGAATAAATGAAATTCGTTAATTTATTATTTCAAGTTTAGGCAATGCATGTGGGGTTCCATCAAGGTTAATCAATTTATCTGTCTGAAGGGACCACAACAAAATGGTGAATACCAGATGCTGGTGTTGAAGTCTGTTTCTTATTGGTGAGTCAATAGAAGTCAAGGGATTTGTAAATAATTTAGATCTCATTTTTGTAATAAAATGACAACATTATTGACATGTGCCAAGACATCTTATCTTCGCAATTTTAGTAGTCTAGGAAAATTGTTAAATATAATCATCACAAATAACTGATTTATGACTAAGAAGGTAAATTACAGAACTACTGCACAGCTCATTATTTGCCTGACCCTGTCTATTACAACTTTGTTTTCAGTTGATTGTCCTATTGGCAATTTTACAGAAGTGCATGCTGGGTGTGTCCTCAAGTGCTTCAATGGCATTTGTTGAGCTAGTAGCCCTAAATGAAAACTTGAATAGAAATGTTTTCTTCACTTCTGAGAAAGTTATGTTTAGCAATGCTACAAATAAAGCTTCCCATTTGGGGTACAAACTTGTATACAGCTTGATCTAAGAGATAGGCTGGTGCCGGTTCTTCTTCTGTTGTCCTGGAAATAATGTCCAAATCCAGGCACTGGGGGCTCCTCCCATGACAGTAACTTAAACTGCCAGGAGACATCCTCAAATACTGGAATTCAATCCCTTAAAATCAAAACACAACAGTCTCTGTCATGGCTTTGTCTTCTGTCAAACAGCACAGGTCAGGGACCGTGTCCAAGGGCACTTTTTTTGCTGCAGCCTGCTTTGGGGGCTAATACAGTTTAACAGCTTGGACACATCTGCCTCCATTCCAGTCTGGCCTCTCTACCACAATGTTCTCCATCGAGTTTAAAATGTTTTTATGCTTTATAAATTACACTTTACGAATGCTTGTACAGTTAAGCAGCCAACAAATCATATCTCACAAAGAAAACTTAAGCTCTTAATACCTGAAGTAATGAACAAAGCTTATGCATGTGACTGGATTCAAACATTGTCAGGGGGTAGATTAGACAAATATTGCAAGTCAAGTATTTGAAAAATAAAGCGTGCAAATACAAAACCTTTAGCTAAAGTGACTTGCCCAGCAACTATGGTTCCCTTAGGCAGTGTTCTGTCACCCTAATCATGACGTTATAAGGTTTTTTTCTCTTTTACTTTCAGGGCTTTTTTTTTTCTCATTCCCCGTTGAAAGTCCGAGAAAGGAACCAAACGTCAGTCTATTGTACTGCACATTGACTGCTTTCCAGAGAGCAGCTTGTCATTCTATGAGGCAGGGTGAAGAATGGTATGACACAGAGACATTTACTGAAAAAACAAAAGTTAAATTCCCCAAAGCCGTGCAACTTTTGCCTACAGGACAGCATCTTAAAATGTGACCTATATTTAAAAATATTTTAAAATTATGCATACCAAAGAAGATCACACATTAAACAAAAACTTCCCCTTTTGGACCACCTTTAAGCCACAGCCTTAGGCTACCCTCCCTAGATTAGTTCTTCATTTTATATATTCCCTAGATTTACAAGAGTTAAATGTACAAAGACGTTTAAGTATAAGCATTACCATGAGAAATACAAGCAAAAATTTCTGTGTCTACGTAAGTTTGTAAGACATGTCTAGTCAGTGGTAAGATGATGTAACATAGACTGTAGCAGTTTTTGTTCCAAAAAGGGTAAGTTTTTGGAACTGTACCTAAACCTTTATGTTTCTTCCATGTTTTTCCTCCATACACAATGAACTGAGTGATGTTTTTGCTGAGTTTGGCACTTCAGTACTAAGAGAATAAGCAAGAGGTCAAACAGATTTTAGAAGGGAGACATGTATCTGCTTAACTGTATCTTGCTGAACACATATATATGCCAAAAAAAAGAGATTATTGTCAGTGACAGATAACTTTTTTAAGAAAATGGTGTTTTATTACAGAACTTTCAAGCAAATGCTGTGGTATTTAAGTGTAAATGGAAGTCACTCCATTTTCCCATCTTCTAGTTCCAAGATATGCTTGGGGTTTTTTTTTTAAACTGTCCCAATTCTCCCTCTGCTGCAGAGAAAGGAGGTGGAAAATTTAGACTCAAAGTCAGCCAACTGCTTAGTGCTGATCTACATTGAGTAAGTTACTCTCTACATGAGCAGGATGCTTTTAATTGAGTCTTCACACACATTTAGATTGTTACTGTAGGTTTGAGCTTACTGCAGAGTACCAGATTGGTCAGCATCTTTTATTTTTATATACTGCCAAAAAAAGAAGAAATAAGACATAGGTAGAGCTCCTGTGATCTGACTTCGGTTCCTGAGAGTCTGAAACTCAGTGTCAGTCTGTAGGACCTGTTTGTATAGAATATATTGTGTTTATTTTCACTCTGGAAATGTCATGTATTTCCATGTAACAGTATTCCTCCTAACAGTAACATAAAACACTGGCTGTGCTTGGCATGGTAGTAACTGACAGCATTAGTTTGCCACTGGGTATCCTGGGTGTTTTCTGAGTATTTGGATTAAATATGTTCTTTTTTCAGAACACTCAAATTAACATTTTCTTACTGAAGACTTTCTCTGCTTCAAAGATTTATCTCATTTTTAAGAGTTGCTATATATGGTCTTATTCAGTTCTCAAGCATAACTGTATTTTTGTGTAGAGGCTTTGAAATTTCTCAAATACAAGTCTCTTAATTTACTGGAAGTAAAATTAGTGGGGGGGGTAATTTACTTTAGCTATTTTTTTTAAAGCCTGAGATACTATGAAACTAAAGGTGTTTTCACATATTGTAAACAATCTGCAGCTAAGTTAGACCTGCAGTTAGGTTTAATTTCTCTTTTAAGGGAGATTAAAAAAATATTTTAAATTGGAAAAGACAAATCAGGGTGTATTGTGAAATGGATAATGGGTAGACATCTAATGGCAGTTCAAAAAGATGTTAGAGAGTGGTCATATATTTGGAAAGGACCAAGGAACCAGAATAAACTGACAGTAAATGACAGCGTATGTGTTTTGTCCAACTGAGGGTTAAACAGAACTAGTGCAGAGACCTGCTGAGATGCCTAAGCCAGACTGGTTTTGTTGCCTTCAGCTGTGTGTGTGTGACCTTTTACATGAGAAAGGGGCAAACTGTCAATCCACATGACTGTTGAGTCTGGAAAGTTCACTCCTCACTGACCATTCTGTCATTCTCTTTTTTCTTTTCGTGCTTGATTTGATATTGCTAGCAACAGCTGCAATATCTGAGCATCAGATCACCAACAAAGCAGTCCTTAGATGATTTGATGGAGTCTCTGGTATCAGATGTGGTAAGATCAAAAGTGTCAGAACTTTGGCTAACTGAAAGAAATGCTGAGAAAACTAGGGTAACCTATGAAGGCATTGGTGGCTGTTCACTGAACGTCTAAGTCTGAACAGAAGGGCAATTTTTGGATTGAACTTGAAAATTATTTATGCCGTCTATTAGATTGTAGCAAAACTCTGGGCATCTGTGTACATAGCTCTGTTAAAGTTGAACCAGGAAATCCTAGACTTCTGTTGTGCACCCTGCAGAAGCATCACTGTGACTCACGGGCAGAAAGAGAAAGAATGACCATAAATTTCATGACTGATTACCTGTCTGGAAGCACATGAATAATGGTTGCTTGTCAGTCAGATCCACTGCTTTTTCACCTGATTGTGGGTTATTATCTTCCCCCTGCATTATTCCTAGTTTAAAGCTCTCCTCGCCAGGCTGGTCAGCTGGTTGACAAAGATGTTTTTGTCCCATGCAGTTGGGTGAATGCTGTCTCTGCCTTTCAGGCCTTGATCCTCAGAGGTCATAAAATGAAATCCCCATTTTGACATCAAATACACAGCTAGGTTTGACCCAAGGGATCTCCCTGTACTATGAATTTTCCTGAATGCTCTTGTACTTTTGCTAATAGGAAACAACAATAATTGCTCTGAAATCAAGAACTGTGTCTCAAGAGACTTACTCAGCTGCTATGAGTTTTTTAAAAAGTAATTAAGGTCTTTTAAAAATTTTATTTTCCTATTTCTGAGACTTGAGAGTGTGTCTGGACTACATTCAGAAGTTTTCTTAAGCCTTGAAGATTAAGTACTTCCAAGATACTTTGAACAAACCAAACTATAGCACACAGCTTTTGTATCACTTATGTTTTGAGGCAGAAGACAAGGAATCCTCAGCCAAAAAGTTTGTCAATGAGCTTTTGATTTGCAGCATGCTACATTGCTTTTCCATCAGTAGTGAGAATAAGGCTTGCATTTTCCCCAGATTCAAGTGTGCTATGGGGCGAGTTGTTTTCTTGATGTGAGAGCTTTTATGGCTTTGCAGTGAAATACTTATCCAGACTGAGGACACTTTTGTTCTTGTCAGGTGTTCTGTAAGTTTTAAAGTCTTTATGCTGTTGAGTGATGAGGTAGAGTGATGTCATCCTTTCACTTCTTAGTTTGTTTCATTAATACTTGTTTTTGTTTTTTTAATTCTTCCTGATCTTTAAAACAGTAAAAAACTGTTTCTTTTTCTTCTTCCAGTTTTTAAAAACAATTTATTGAGTTAGATAAGGACCACCTTCGGGATCTCCAGTTCCATCACTCTTGTGATAGCTAGCCCCAGGTCTATCGAGATCAGACTGTGAACTTGTGATCTAAAATATGCATAAAGTACTCAGTATTTTTGCAGGCGTAATACAACTACGTCTTGAATGGCAGTCTTACAAAAAGATCAAGAATTGGAGGACAATAAACATAACCTGTCCAGAGGGTTTTTCCCCACCAAAATTGTTTACTCATGTACATCAACAGTATAGAGTAAGCTTGTGCTATTCTGCCTGGTGCTAATAATATGAGACATGCATTTCCTTTCTAAAAAAACGTGAATCTTCCAAGGAACTTGGCTATTTCTGGTTAAACATCGTATTTGAATTAAAAATAAAATATGTTTGCTTATTTTAACTGAGAGAAGCAGGGTGTGGAGACTATATTATAATTCATTTTAAATTATAACAATTTGATCAGACACAGGTGAAAACAAACCATGGTTTCCTGTTTTAGCCTTTTCTTTTGACATGAGCAGAAAAAAAGGGAAATGAAGTGGAAATAAGTCTACTACCACAGAATAATCAATTTCTGTCTGAGATCTGAGATGGCCATCTGGTTTTGGATAACAGAGGACAAAGGCAGAAAATTTATTAAGGAAGTAAAGATGAGAATATATTAAAAAAAGAAAAAAAATCAGTACAATACATGCCAACAACATGGAAAGTGAAAAGATCACATGTCTGTATCTGAAATTGCTAAAATTTGAGGAAGATGTTTAATATTCAAAAAGTACTCTGTCTTTTTATGAGAGAAAATGTTTTCCACATATATCTGGATTTTCCTTGATACTGAAAAGATAACTGTTCTACAAGAAAAAACTTGTTTTAATTTTTTTTTACTATGTTACTTAAAAACAGTGTAATAAAATAGTTTGAGATAAATTGTAAATTATTTTATAATTAAAAAGGTAGAATATGTCTATATGAGCCATTTAGCGCATCCATTTTAAATTTTATATTTGTTTAGTGTAACTATAAAAACAAGTCAATGTGTTTCAGATTAGATATGTTTTGCTAGCAGTGGGAGAATAGTTATTCTTCAAAATAAGTGTTTCCTACTGCTTTCCCAAATTGGTCTATAGGCTAAAATGTACACGATGCATTCAAAATTGCTTCCTCCAAAATTCTAAGTTTATTCCATATTTATAAAAAGGATTGTGCAAGAAAAGTGGCTTTTGATAGCAAAATAGCACAAAACGCTATAAAAGATTTGCGGGAAACCATCTCCAGCATTTCAGATGCTGACTCTAATTGCTGGAGGCTGAGAAAACAGAAACGGTTGTATTTCAACAGATAAAGACAAAAGAGAGATGAATAAAACAAAATATTCTTTTCTCATCTAGTTTTTTTCATTTAAGAACATGTGACAGCCACAATTTATCTTGTGTAAAATAATTGGCAGCTGGTAACAGCCGTGCTAACAGATGGAACTTTGGTGTTATGTGTATTATTGTTTATGCATGAGAATTGGGAAGACTAGATGAAGGATTACCAGAATGTAAAGATTTTACCCAATTTGCAGCAGAAACGGGATTATTCTCCTCTCCAGTTCCCTTTCTTTTCTATGTTTGCTCATGAAAAAGATGGAATTTGATGTCTGTGAGAGAGCAAGGCAAGGCTGGATGCTAAATGTCACTGAGAAGACTTAAAAGCAGTAGCTCAGAGAGTTTTCTAGTGCCTTATCTTCACTCTTATTTTGATTTCCAGGTATTGGCATTATGCCTTGATAAAACATACAACTCGCTGAATGTATATTTTTTTTCTCGTGAAAAAGGTTTTTAGCTGACCTGTGATGACACTAACTGCAGGTTTTTTTAATCTTACTTACTTTTCTATACCCCACAATGTGCCATATATATTGGCAATGTGAATTTTGTTCTTGTCTATACATACATATCCTTTCTGCTACAACCACCTTTGCAATTTATCACTGTTGGAGGTAAGGGCCACTTCTACCTCTCCTACAGAAACACACTTGAGAAAGTGCTGCTGCCATTCTCCCTACTCTGCGTCTCTCTTCTCCTCGTGACCTGGGTATTACTAATAACTTTTATCTTATAAGAGGATATTTTGTCTCTTTTGCTTTATGACTCCATTTCTCATTCTCACTTAGGATGGATGTATCTGTTCCTGCCTTCATGGATCGTAATCTCTCAAGCTCTTCGCTGCAGCTGTGGTAGTGTAACAGAGGGGCTTGGATGAGGAGCTCAGTTGGCAGATACGACAGTATGAGCTATTTGTTCTTATTCATTGTTCATTGCTCTTGTTCTCTTTTCATTGAGAAAACCTGGTGTCTGGGACAAGAAGGAAGTAACTTTGAAGATCTGCAGTCATCTGAAGAAGCATGTTTGTGTTGGGAAGGCCTATCTGAGGTCACACACCCGTGACTGCTAAACACCAGAGAAGAGAGATTTCCCTTGCCATTCCCAGGTTAATCTGTTTTAATAACTTTTATTACCAAAGACATCCATTTTACCTTCCAAACACTATGAAAACAAGACAGACAAGCAATTAGGGTCATTTTAGACATCTGTAAGCAGAAGTAGTTATTGTCTACGGCTTGTGCTGTGTGTTATTGTCTGACTTAAACAAAGAAGCATGCATTGGAGTTACAGAGCTGCACTGTTTTTTAGACCTACCTTATAGTCATTTATGCTTTTGTCCCACAGATTTTTTCTCTGTCATGGATTAAATAAAAATTCATAACCAACTGTTACTGACATCCCTGTTTTGTACAACTTTTTTGATTATAATTAATGATGAGAAGCTCCACGCAGATAAATCCTGATCTTGTCTCAGTGGATTCCTGGTAGAAAAGAAAAGCTATGACTTGACAGACTAAGGATTTATAAGATAAATCCTTGCCTAGATGATGCTGAGGAGACAGTGCAGCAAATGCAAGGGACAGGAAGCTGAAGTAGTTATGGTTAGTGTGAAGCTCAGTGGGGAACTGGAGCATGAGGCTCTTGTTAGAAAGCCCAGGGAGACTGGAGTTGTTGAGTGATGTCAGGACAAGAAACTGGCATCAGAAATTACCTTTAGCAGGTTAAAAAGCAAAAGCATATTAAAATTTGCAAATTTTATGAAGGAAGAAGCATACAGGTTTAGTCAGTCCTGGGGTTGTGGATTCAGAAGCTGGATGGGTTTTCTCTGACTATGAAGATTTGTGATTAGTTGGAGGTTTCAAGGACTCTGGGATTGGCAGGAATGCAAAATCTGAAGCAGAGTGAATACCAGCCCCCTGGCATACAGTGTACAGAACACTTTTAGTGACTAAACCCAGTAAATTTTTTAATTTTTCATTTACTGGATTCACATATATGTTTCCATAACTCTAATCTGCGAGATGGGTAGTGCAAGGGCAGTTGTGTTTCTGTGCTCCATGCAGTAAAGTGTGTAAAATACCAACATTCAACAGAACCCTGGAAACTAACTTGAAATTCAGCATAGTTTTTCTTTTCGTTCCTGCCTAGTGTAGCCACAGTCTGAAGATGCACAGTGCCTGACTATACATAGGACCAACAATATGCTGCAGCAAAATGTGAGTGTGGCCAAACGAACCAGAAGATCCGTGGCATGGAAAGAAAATGCTCTCATTAATTTCTCATTTAATACATATATTTTTAAAATAAATCAGCTCCTGCTGTCTTTGAAATCACCTCTATTCTCATTCAGATGGGGTAGTTTGTCATTTGTAGTAAGATAGCAAACAATATGATAATCGTAGAAAAGCTGTCATGGGAAACAGATCAGTAAATGGCTTTTCCAGCTGACAAATGATGCTCCACTTGTGATTCATCTAAGAATATGTGTGTTTACTGGGTTAGTCTCAACATTTGAATGCTGTATGAACACACATAACTGGGAAAGGGTTCAATCGTTTAGATCCCAGATTTTCAATCTGCTCTGGCCACCCTTTTATTTACTGGCACAATAGACAGGGCTTCCAAGTGATCTCCTCCAAGCATTTTCATAAATGAGAAATGGGAATGGGGGGTGATACCTTGGCAGAAACAAATATAGAGAGAATAGCATCTGTCACCTGCTGGAAGAGAAGCTGAAGCACAGTAGTTCAAGTGATAGTGTAACTGCAAAGCTTTCTGAACTGCCATGTTTGGAACATGAACTTCTTTCTGGTTATTGTGAGAAGAGGCTGTAAGTGTTCACTGAAGTGTCTGTGTAGAAAGCAAGTGAAGCTGGCAGAAGTTAATACAATTGACTGCAGACAGGTACTCCCCCCCTAAAAAGAGGATGCTCCTTTTCACAATGACTGTGGACAGTCAGGGGTGCAAACATGTTTCACATTTTTAGTATTTCTCTGACTGTCGTTAATGTAAAGAAGATACTCGTTATTGAGGTGTGCAGTTTCAGGCTCCTAAACAAAAACGTAAAGGGTCTTGACAACACACTTTTGCTTCTAAGTTAGGTAATTCATGATATAGACCCATATTTTGCTCAAAGGCCTAAAGGAAGCTAAAAGTTACCAGTCCCTTTGCAGTAATAGCTTTTCACTATAAAATGCAGACAAGTATAACTCCCTATTAAAATTTAATGCTATGCCTTAGATAGATTTTTCCCCTTATGTTCTAATTGCACTCATTTGAAACTACCTTGTAGTGCTATAATAGAATTAATGTGAATGTAAGGTCTAATGCCCACTCTCAACACCATTAGACAGCTCTACGTGCTTTTGTAGGCAGGGATGAGCTGAGGGCTGTCCCTTCAGGGATGCATGATGGAGCCAGTCCAGCTGTGCAGTACCAGGCCATTGGCAGACTGTGCCAAGCTGGGCAGTGTTTGGGGACAGGCAGCCTCCCCTTAACAACTTATTTCCCTTTCCACTCACTCCTGTTAAATCTACCCCTTTCATTGTCATAGCTTTTTAGTAACTCACAGCAAGTACATTAAGAGTACATTTCAGGTTGCTGGTGGAGGTTATCCCTGCTTTATAGAGGAAGACCAGAGCTTAAATGATTCCATGAAGGTCACAGTATGTATGATCAGGAAAAAATGGTGGGTTTGTTTCTGTCTCAGTTTTCTCCCTTGCATTAAGGGAAAAGTGAACCTTTTTCTTTCATAGCGTTATGATTAGGGAATATGTGTGTTACTCAGCTGCGCTGACCTGAAATCTTGATAAAGAGCTTGTTGCAGAAAGCGCCTTTAAGGGTAAAAAACAGACTTGAAAGAGCACTTCAGCAGGCAGTTCAGAAGTCAGCTGAACACCTTTGACTCTCCCTTATAATCAGCACTTCAAAACATTTAGTTAGAGGAGATTATGCCTGTAGTTTCTAGGTTTGTCTTTCCCTTGCCAGCTGCAGAAAGAAGTATGACTCTTTTTGCCCCCATATAATCTCTGACCAAAAATAACTTGTTTTTCCTTCTTCATGCCTCTCTGCACTTGGATAGTCTGGAAAGAGATATAATCACTGTTTAACATTCTGTCAAAATTTTGTATGGATGGTAGGAGGAAGGTTGATCTAATTTTCACCTCTGTTCTCTCTCCTTTTCTTTGGTGCTGCATCTGGTTACAAGCTGGGAAGCAATGAAGAAATTTTAACTTTACAGACTTCTGATTTTTTTGATGTGAGGTTGATTTTTGGTAGTGTATTTCTAAGGAATGTAATTTGGAAATTATGAAAATTTGTTTATTCTAAATTCATTTATAACTAAATCAAACAGGATACATACTTGACTTAGAAAGCTTTAATTGTAGAATGCCAAAATGCATGCTATTAGCTCTTTGCTATGGTAAAATAAAATTTGACTACAGCCCTAACAGCTATACTTTTTTTTTGAAGTCTGTGTCACATGCCTGAAAACCATTTGCAACAGTTTCCAACCATTATAAGATAGTGCTTTTAAGTTTATATGCTTTTAAAGATATTGTTATTGATTGCTATTTTTATTAAAAATTTAGCAGAAAAGGAGAAAAAACTAATTAAAACATTTTTTTCCCTGTGAAAGCCACTCTTCATTTACAGAATCCCTGAAATGTCTAGAAGAAAATAAATGAATTAAAGATGATGATATTTATTTTAATGAAAACTGCTAATTTAATTGATTTCAGTCATGTCACCTTAGAAAATTGGCAACAAGACAGTTAAGAAATGCTTTTATTGATCAATATACCTGAATAAGACAACAAGGGGCAAGAGCTTTACTTACACATATAAAATTATAGGATTTGCATTTAACAACTTAATAAATAAAATGAAGTATCTCGTCTGGGCTAACCTGGAATGTTATAATGTGTTATAGAAGTCAACACGAAATTTTTGTTCCACTAGGAACAAATATTTCCTTACAATGTTTTAAAAAGTTCCTACTTTTACTCTTAAAAGCTTCAGTTTTGAAAAATAAAAGGAATGCTGGATTATGAAATGAAATGACCAATTAGGAAATGAAAAGTCAAAATACCCTGAAAACCAATATAAGTAGTTTGGTTTCACATTATCCTTCCTTATTTTTATATATTTTTAAGCACTTTTTATTATTCTGCATTTCTTTCTTTATTCAATGGAACCTGATTTTCCAAACAATTTTAGAAACTCTATTTTAGGTCATATTTGCCAGATGCCAAAATTTATCTTCTGCACGTAAATCTGCTCTTCCCTCTCCTTTGCTTTTCAGTCATGCATGTTGTTACAGTAGAACTTTTTTTCTTGTGTTAGAAACCAGTGAGGTCAAGATGAACAAAGAGGAACTAAAAGGGATAGAGTGCCGACAGGGGAAACTTGCCACGGGACTCTTGCCACGCATCCCATGGAAAGGGAAAGATAACTGTTTCAAGCTAAACTACCTCTGAGGGAAAAAGAAGACATTTAAAAAATCCAAAGAAGCTGATTTTCCTTCAGGAGAAGACAATTTGTTTAAACAAGCATCTGGGACTACACAATAATACATCTAGACACTTCAGATCTCAGTAGTGAAGCTGCATTTTGTCCAGCTATAATACCAGGACACAGTAGCAGTTGAAAGAGCCATTGCAGCTTGAAGAAGTGTTCCAAGGAGTGCTCTCAGCAGTCTTCTGGCCTGCAAAAGGCAAATGTAGTCCTCTTCAGTTACGTGTGTGGTTTACTGAGAACAGTGCTCTCAGGCTGCTCTGTAGTGCCCTGTGGCTGGTTGGTGATAGCCCTCTTTGCAATTTATCTCAAATGGATGATGCTTACACTGATTTCAGTAAGAGTTTGTCTAGCTTTCATGCTCCTGGATCAAATGATTTTCCAAGAATTCAAAGCCACTTCCACCAAAGTTCATTTCAACAGAATGATATTCAAGATTCTGCACACACCTAAGCATACACTCATCCAGCCACCTTGCTGTGCTAATGATACTAGACCCTGAAGCTGAATATTCTACTCCTATAAAACTGCTCTATGCCGGTTTAATGGCAAAAGTTTTCTCACTAAATAAGTAAAATAAGTCACATAATATGTTGCCACTTTGAAATATCAAGAAAAGAGATGGAGTAATTAACATAACAACATAATATTTTTCTTTGATCATTTTCTTCCTCTGCAGAGAAAAGATGGAAAATTCAGCTTCTGCCCAGGTTCTTGTCTCTGTTCTACCAGTTTTACATTGTTTAAAAATGGAGTTATGTTCTAAATTCCATGAGGGATTGCAAGCATTGCTTCAGGTCCTAATATGGTACCAGATAAAAAGGTGAGTAACTGGGAGGTGAATACCACAAGGAGAAGAAAGTTTTAACGGCTTGGAGTTTACAAGACTTGCAAGTACCCACAGCTTTTCTCCTGTAGATACTATCAGAAACCAAACTGAGAATTGAAGAAATGGAACTTAAAAAAAAACCCCAACACAATAACGCTATATGAATGTAGCACTTCTATTCCTAAGAAACTATTATATGATTATTGCACTAACTTCAAGCATTTTCGTATTAATACCTTTTTTTACTATGTGGCCTGTCATTGAATATTTTGAATTTTAGTGTAAGAAACCTAACAAGTTAACACCAAATTATGACTTCTCTTGGGCTTTCTTTTCCTCTTTTATCCGTTTGTTTTTCTTCTGTGACTGTCTGCCTACATAACTTCCACACATGACTAGTGGTGAAGGAGGTCTCTTTCATCACAGAGGCATCTGCTGATGAGCAGGAGTACTGTGTCGTTCAACCTGGGCAAACCAGATGAACAGCTGTCTTCTTCCCAAGAATTGTGTTATCAGCTCTGTGGATTTGTTCTCTGCAGAGGAGCTGTGGCTGAGTGATATCTCCATGTAGAAATAATTCCTGAAGGCATGTTGTATGCTTGTAGATAGGGGCCTACATCAGAGAGATCCCAAGGAATCTTCATCTTGTGGGTTTGACAACTTCTATGACAAATGAACTTTTTGCTGTTTGGTAAGTAGATGTTTTTTAATTGAGGGGGTCTAGCTGAATGTTATGCAAAGCTAGTCTTATCTTTTTCCAGTTAGTTTCATTAGTATGTAGGTTAAAAGCTTGAGTGTATGACTAACCATATAATAACCCATCAAGGTCACTGCTTGAATTAGCACATGGGAAGAGATATTGGCCCTGGCTATGTAGTCCCTCTTTCAGTTACTGGGTTTTTTTAATGTCACCCAACAGTATCCAGCTAATCTTTTTCTATTAATACATAAAATGCCATTCAAGTCACACACAGTCATAGGAGATTAGCAGAAATCAAAGCTATGAAACCCACAGAATATATTTAATCTCTGGTTTTTTTTGAGACACCCTTGGAAAAAAGTCTCAGAAAGAGATACTGACCTACTGATGTGAGGCCTCTGACGTTTCATCAAACAATGGCACTACCATACGTGTGTGTAGTGCCATTCTGCTACGTCCATTAATGCAGTGACTAGTGATGCACACCTACCTGTACTCTTGCTTCACTTTTTACCTATTGTAGACTTTAAAGCTGGGCTGGTTTCATCTGTTCTTCCTAAGCCACAGCATTTTCCCATCCGTGCCGTGCAATGTGCAGAGAACTTCCCTAATGTGGAATCCTGTTATGTGTCTCCATGATGTGTCCCCCAGGGACAGCCAACACATACAGCCCCACACCTCCTATCTGCCTTATCTGCTCTGGAATCATATACTCAGAGTACTAAACAATTACATTCTCTCTAGACAAAGGTGACTTGATATATACTACACTGCAGATTGCACTCTCTGACTTTATTTTTTATTAAGATGTGACACCTAATGAAATGTTAGGGATGGGGCTTTAGTAGGTTTTATTTCTGTTTAATTTTCTTTTTTTTATTTTGCATAATGAATATTAATCTTCTAACTTAATTGGCTTTATTGGTTTTTACATTGCTTTTAAAATACATTTGTATGAGTAAATAAGTATTTTAAGACCTTTGCTTCTGAATAGGGGCTGTAACAAAGACGTACACAATGAAAAACAGTGCTTAATAAAAGGAAAACTACTCAAAAGGAAAACGACTTATGTTTGTGGAAAATTAAAATCTGAGCAGTGGTTGTGTATTTCAGCAAGGTGGGGTATGATTAGCAGTCAGACAGAAAAGATTGAGTCACTTGTTTAAAGGCAGTCAAAATGGAATTCTTGTTTTTCTCTAGTCTGACACTTGTTTAAATGTGCTCTCTTAATTCCCATCACCATGGATGCAAACATTAGTGCTTATTTTTTTACTGCTGGCTGATATCTACCCAGATCTGGTTCCCTTATCACACAGTTCTGAGATCCATGGGAATACACATCTGGTTTGTTCTTTCTTGTGAACTCAGGAGTCGTCCCAGTGTTAACTCAGCATTGTCACATCCCAGAACAAATCTCTAGAACTATTAGGAAAGAAATATTCCTAAATTATCCTTGCATAAGTTAAACTTTCTTTAAAACTGAGAAAACAACAAGGTTTTGTAAAATTATTTTTTAATAGATGATTTAATATATTATTAATTCACAGTAGACCTATTTAAATTATTTTAATGTCTTTTTCTTTTCTAAGCCATTATTTAAAAGTTTAAAATGTTCTTCTGTTAGTAAAATTACATACTACATTAATCTGCCCTAAAAACGCTGAAGTTCATTATATTGCAATTATATAGTTTGGGTAATTAAATATTTTTAATTTCATACAGTGCATTCACGGCAGGTGGTTCAGGAAAACAAGAAATAGTACAGAGACTTTGGATAACTTCTTTAATTAACATGCAAAACGTTTCTGAAAATGTGCCTTTCTGACTCCCTTGCTGGAATCTTAGCAGAAGGTTATCTTCATGGACAGAAGCAAGCAGGCAGCAGACACAGGGCAGACAAAATTGCTGCTCCTCACAGAAAGAGCTGTAAGCTGAGCCCTAAGTAAGCCAGACAGAGCTCTGTCAAATGTAGACAGTGGGGATCTGCCAATACCAGCCTTTAGAAATACAAGGAATGAGAAGAGAATGCTACAGGCACAAATTAATAATGACAGAGTCTTCACTGTCCTGAAGGTGTCTACACACAGGCTGGCAGTTTTCATCTGAAGTGAGAATCCTCAAAACCCACAAAAGTGGGTTTGAGAATAAAATGATTTACATCACAGTAGCAGAGAAACTTCCAAATATAAAGATTGTATTATTATTCTTACTAAGCACAAAGAAATGTATTGGCAATCAAAAGACAGCATATTTCTTGTGGTGTATTTTCTTGCATTTCCTTTAGTAAATACTTTGATGGAAAGCATTAAGGAGCACCTAAGAAATTTTTTTCAATATTTTCATTTTTATTCTGAAATTGATAGTAGGATTGTTTACACAAAATCGTCTTGCAACAAAGTTAATCTCAAAAAGCAAATACTTCAAAGGGCATTTCCTCTAACAATGCCTGTGTGTGCTTCTGTGTGCTGCTGATTGCTGTATGCTACTTCCCTCATCCCTAATGCCATTCACTTACCTTACTCCCAGCAATTGTTCCTCTAGCTCTGACCTTGCAGGCCACATCTGCTCTCCTCCTACTAATCTGTCAACAGGGAATTTGAAACACACCTGCTAAATTCTGGGGAAGTTCCAGCCGTGTGTCCAGGAGCAGAAATGTTTAGATAAGTTTTTTTAAAATTTCAAAATAGTCTTTCAGTTAAGACAAAAGTCACAAATAAAATAATACTCAAATCAGATCCAGGTTAACTTTATTAGGATGCTTTTTGCTCATTTTCATAACTATGGGACACCTCTTTTTAGTATGCTCTCTGAGTTCACATTAGAATTTGCTTTCCTGAAATCATTGAGATTAAAACTAAACCACATGAGGTCTTCTTTTAAACAATGCCAAAAATTTTTTTTCATTATTTCAGTAATGTTTTATCCAGATTTTTTTAACTTGAACCATATCCTTCACAACATATCAGGAATATACAACTGTAATGCAAAGACCATAAATCATTTTGATAATTTCATCAAACCCCAATTGAAATCCAGTTAGGTTTCCTGACCATCCTATTTCTTTTACAAGGTGGTATGGAACCTCTTGCAAAAGTTATTAGTGCATTTTCTGTTTCCAAACTGAAAAATTTATAACCACATATATCTTTCTGCTTCAGTCTGCAAAACTATTCTGAACAAAAGTCAAAGAAAAAGTACCACTGTCTTTTTCTAGGAATCTAAGCTCAGATTCCATTTTTTAAAAAAAACTTGCCCTGAATATGAACCCATTCTCTTCGAATACAATGAAAGCATTTCCAGTGACTTTTCTGGAAGATTCACCTAGATATAAGATTTTCATTAACATTAGAAAACAGATTTAATTTCCTTTCTCTCAAACAGAAGTCAACACACAGGAAGTATAAAATTCATTCCTGTATGTCAGCCAGCCATGACAGCAGGTTTCCATTCCTGATCAGAGTGACTGAACCGCATCATGTTCAGCAACCCTTTCCAACCTCAACCCTTCTGTCATTATGTATATAAATGGCTTCACAAAATTGCTGCTGAGTAATCTCCTGTCCAAGTCTAAAACCTAGTGAGTGACTAACCAAGAAATAATTCAGATGAAAAATGATTTTTGAGTCAGACTGTGATCTATACTTTCAAAAGTAATGCCAACCAAGTCCGGTCTGAAAGCTGAGACAGTTTCCTCTCCAGAGCAGTTTTATTTTGTTTTCTTTTCCTTTCCTCTAGACGCGTGGCGGCGTGAGGAACCANATTGACCAAGTTATCTGCATATGCATTGACTGATTCAAAGTTCTCATTAATTCTGCCCAAAGAGGTTTTAGAGTATCTGTCCTGGGAAATATTCAGAACTTGACAGGATATGACCCTGAGGTATATGGTAAAACTTTGAAACTGAAACTATGGGAATGCTTTGGCAAGGGGGTTGGACCCACAGGGATTCCTTCCAACTTGAATTTCTCTAACTTTTTTGTTTCTTTCTTTCAGTTTTATACTGAAAATTAATATGACATTGGAAATAATGTGACATTTTTAGGTACATCCCTTTCTCAACCACAACCACTAACAAAAAAGACTCAGATATTTGTTTCCTCAGCAAAACCAATCCTCTCACAATGCTAACAACTTAAAAAAGACACCTGTACGTCTAAGTTAAGGCATCATACTGTTCCTTACTGTTGTTCTACTCTTTATGAAATAACAGGAAAAAATAGTCAATGTAACTACTGATTGTAACTGATTATTATTATGGGGTTCAAACTAGATTATTTTTAAAGTCCCTTTCAAACCAAGCCATTTTATGACTCTGTGATTCTATGGTTCTATTCAGAGGTGTAGATATGGACTGTCATTGAGCAATTTCCACTTGTTAGGTATGTCCATTTTATTTAAAGTAATTTTTAATTCAAATGAATGGAAAATGTTCTATTTTGTGGTAAGGAATATCAAGGACACCTGTCCAATTATTGGTACAAGTTCCTTTCAAAAACTGTTTGGTTTCAAAAAACAAATGACAGAATAATTAGAAACAGATTACATATTTTTTTCCTTTACAGGAACATATATGCCATGTTCGCTCAAAATGGTATGAAACAGCCTTGGGATTTCTCAACTCCAGTTTAGCTGCATAAATCTTAGATTAGCCAGGAGTTTTTGGAGTATGTCTGCTTTCTGCTCTGTTCTTATCTTTCTCTTATGTCCGAATAGTAATGAGGAAGACAGCACAATCCTCAGCTCGTGCAATCAGCTGAGAATTCTCCTTCTGCATAGGAAATGGTAGTTGAACAAAGAAATTGGCTGGAAAGGCAGAAAAAACCTTCAAACTCCTTGATGTCTCCTTATTTATGAGGATGTTGTTTTAAGTCATCCAATAAAGTAGAGTTTAATAATTAAATACATACATTTTGGCCATTCAGTCACCCAGATGTGAAAAAATTTCCAGGCAGTCAGTTTATGTCCAGAAGTAGGAACATTACAACAAAATATGCAATATCCACACAGAGTCATTTTTATGCTTGGTTCTTCACCACAAAATTATGAGGAAGGTTTCTGAGTGAAACATTAATTTAAATGCTTTTTTAACTACTATAAAACACAACCCTGAATAAATTAGAGGATACACTGATTTGAAAAACACAGTAAAAAATCATTTGTACGCTTGTGTGTGCCTGTGAGAGGAAGAGGTCAAACCAATTTGAAATGTGCAGAGCATGAAGTCTAAATTATGTAAGTTTCACAATGCATAAAAGCTATGTAGTCTGACTGCACACACCTGCTGAAAGCAGGTGGGAAAGAGATAAAAATGTTGCTTCACTTTTTTTCTTGCAGACTTGTAAATGCTTTTAAAATTCTCCTAGTCCTTTGAGCTATTTCAGAGTTAACAAATGCAGTCTAGAGAAATGGATGAGGAACTCTAATGCCCTGGAGAAGCAAAAACGATCCTTTTCATATAAATCGCAGCTTATTATGTCAGCAGTTCCTGTATTTTTTTTACAAGTTTTAATAATTTTCTTATTTTTCCACCAGAAAAATAGTTTCATTGAGAGGAGGATGGTCAGATTTCTAGCAAATGTTATTTTCTTTTTACTTCTATTTCAGAGACTCCCAGAATTTACCAATTTTACTTAATGAAATTACCTTTCATGTGCAGCGTGCTGGCAGCTTTTGTCCCCACTCCCCACACCAAGCTATGGTGGTTCATGTGTTTTTATTTACAAACACCCACACTGCAGGGCTGCCTGGAGAAACAGACCCAGGAGGTCAGGATAAGAAAGGAAGGACATAACATATTCTTTTGTTTCTCACTCAGGATTCAGGGCCAAAATAAGTCTGACTCCTTTACCTGTTTACAATTTAAAACACATGTTCAATTTCAAAATCCTTTTAGAAGAACCAAATCTATAATCAGGGTTTTAAAAGGCTCATAATCAGGAGAAAGCAGGACTGTGCCTCTCCTTCTTCCCAAGGCCTTGTGAAGCGGGGGAAGAAACCGTGAGGTGGCTTGTCTTTGTTGCAGCTATGTTTTCCATCTCTGCAACCTAGCTCAAGGAGACCTTTTGGCTTCCATTTGCCTTGATTATGGGATGTGTGAAAGCTTTACAGTAATGTCCCCATTACCGATGGGTGCCATCTGTCTTGGGGTGACTTTATGATGTGTATCCCCTATCACCACTCTATGCCCAGAAGATGAACCCTGTGCCTTTAAGACTGGGTGGAAGAGGAAAAAGACTGAGCGAACTTTTCAAAACAATTTCTCAAGGACACACGCAGCTCTCTCTGGACTCGGCAGCAGAGTGTGGAGGGCAGAGACCTTGCTCTCCAGACAGCTCTCAGCTCCCTTTCTCCAGAGACAGAGAGTTTTCCTGGGACTTATTTTGGGGTTTTTTTTTCTCCTTCTTCTTCTCTTTGGGACTGTTCTACAACATCGGACCACACCAGGGGAGAACTCCTTTTCCAAGGCCTCCTGGAAGGGGAGAGCTCTGAGGAGGGAAGAGGCCACAGCCAGAGAGGACTCTGAATTTTTCCAGGTTTCTCTCCACAGCGAGAGATATTTTTTTTTGTTTTGTTTTGTTTTGTTATTTAGCTTTGTTATTCTTTTCTGTGTGTTTGTTGAATAAATAGTGTTTATCTCTTTCACTTTCCTTCGAGGAAATTTTTTCTTTCCCGAACCTGTGTTTGGGGGAGGGGTGGTGGTAACCTGCCTTCCCTCAGAGGATATTTCTCCTCTAATTTGGCTGAACCAGCACACCATCCTAGCTGTGGTCCAGGCTGGCTGGCTACCAGGCATGGAGCCCTGGATGTGTGCTGTAGTGGCCACTCTCACCTACCTGCCACTCTCACAGCACTCGCAGCCACGGCAACTCTGAGTGGAGTCTGCAGTAAGGCCAAAGGACTATATCCCAAATTTGTATGCTACAGTATACATAGCATATGGAGTTTGCCAGCACAACAGCCGGTTTTCCTTGTGCTTTTACTGGCTTTTCCTCAGGAAGGACTCTGCATCTTCTGAAAAACATCTTGTACTCTGCAGGCAGCAGGGTGGGTCCTTCAGTAGGCAAGAAAGCTGCTCCTGGAGATACACTCCCAGGTGTTGATTGCTTGGACATGAAATCACACTGGAGGGACAGCAGATGTCATTGCCTAATGATAAATTGTCCACTGACAAGAGGCCTTCAGACACGGTGAAGTAAACTTCAGTAAGGAGTGATTTTGGTGTGATATAGGTGAGATATCAAGAACCGAGCATTTCTTCTTTGATGTAAAAGAAATGTGTGTCTTGCCTGCTGAAGACAGGAATTTGTTAGGCTGCCTTTGCTAGATAAATAAACATTCTCTAAAGATTTTCTGACAGATGAGATAAAGGAACTGAAATATTTCCATAATATTTGACCTCTGCAAAATGTGACCTCTACAAATAACTCACAGATTCTTTCTGCTCTCTGTTAAAATACCATGTTATCTTTTTCAGTTATATTTAAACCTGGCATATACATTTATGTTTTGTAGACAGAACTGTGTTTTCATTTGAAAGTGTATCAGGCATTACCTGTTTTTTAAACCACTACTTTAATGAAAAAAATTCCCTGAAGGTGAGAGAGAAAGAAACTAGCAGATATTATCATTTACACTGGAGGAACCAAAACTTAGAGGAAGTAAAAAACTCCTGTGACCCTTCCAAGAATTTCATGCTTAGGAATTCTGCAGTCTCTGGTGGATGACATGGTTTCAAATACGGAAAACATTGGCAGTATGCTTAATACAAATGTAATAAACTTGGTTATTAAATGATGTGTTATTATTTCTTGTTAATATATTTAAGGTATTATTTAGGTAATGTTTCAGTTTTGTTTAAGTATACTTTTTTGGACTATGACCTAACATATCTTGACTGCAACACTGCTAAGATAAGAATTTGAAAACAGGTTTCCTGATTAAATCAAAGATGCCTTTTGGTAAGTCTGGAAGTGACTTTAGGTCCTTTCTGGCAGTGACCATTTGGGGATGCTTAGCAAAAAAAAAAGAACAAAAACAGGACAATTGATGCATCAGCACTTTCCCTTGTGTGCCATTCCAGCTTTCATCCATCTACAGTTTAGGGACTTTTAAAGCCATCAGTGCAGACTTAATAATCTCTAGTGGATCTTTCTTGCATTAATTTGTTTTAAAAATTACTTTCTGAGCCTACTTATAGTGTGGCCTCTGCAACATAGTGTAGCGAGGAATTAATTATAATTTGTATGGTAATTTCAATATGTACCCTCAGTTCTTCCATCATGAGAAACTATAAGAAGTCTCAGAAAACTGTTTTGCTAGTCATCTTTTTAGCATCTTCTCTTTTCAAAGCTGAAGTGTAAGAAAAACGAAGTTTTTCTGGATACATAAACTGCTGTATATCTCTGGTCGCCCCTTTATCTAGGGGCCTATAGCCTTTATCTACCCATTTTTTAGTTCTGGGCTATTTTTCAGATGAGATAAGAAAAGCTGGAAGTACCGAGGCTGTAGGTAAACAACATTTCATCTGTGAGCTAACAATAGAAGGAATTATTCTCAATTCTTTTCTTGATATATTTTATGTTTTATTTTCTTGGTGGATTGCCATTGAGAATTGAGCAGGTATTTTCAATCCTCCTATAAAGACCTCATATTCTGTTACTTGCATAGTAATTGTCATTTTAAAATACATCATGGTGTACATGTAGTTTTTTTACTCCATGTATTTGTCTTTGCATACAAAAATTTCAAGTCTGTCATTTTTGCTATTTTTCTTTTTTTCTTTTCCCTGTTTATACAGTGCTATGAGAACATTTTGCAACACTTCTCAAAACTTTGTTTTCCCACTGCCCCAATTATTTTTGTGTTGCCTACAAACATTGTGGCCTCTGTAGTCAGTATCTTTTTCAAAAATATGATTTTTTAATCATACCACAGGTCCTAACATAAATCTCTACAGGGCACCTCTAATATTCTCTAGCACTGAGAATGTCAATCATTCGTTCTTCACCACATTGAAATGGGTCATCATGGTCACATGCTGGCAGATGTGATACAAATCTTATAACTACTTTTTAAGGTTTGTTTGTTCAGTGGATAAATAATTAAAAAAATAATATATCCTTGCAGAATATATTTTAAATGACAGTATAAAATTCCAAGGAACAAATTACCACAATTAATTTTCAATATGTCTGGAATTAGTCTGTGTTGTTGAAGATAAAGATAAAGATCAGATTTGATAAGTCATAAAATAAGTCTGAATTCAGTTTTAAAATATATCTGCTTTGTTTTGAAACTATGCCTGACAAGCATGAAATATATTTTATTGTTCTCTTTAACTAGACAGAAATCATTACTTGAATCTATAGCATGTAATTTTGTGCAGGAAGCTGAGTTATATTTTGAGATTAATGAGGAAGAAAAGAAGCTGACAGTTTTAGGTCCTAATGTCTGGGGTTTATAAGATATTATGACATGCTTAATTTGGAGAATCACTTTTTTATTTATGCGTGTATGCATGCACATTTTATCTCTTTGAAAGGACAAATATTCCTTTCCCATATCCAACAGATGTTTATTATACCTGTTCTTGCATCTTCAGACAAATGACACTCCGTAATACCCCTACAGAGCCTGGTCTGGGACTGATGTACCAATCCATTTGAAAATCCTTTTTATAAATCCAACCTAACAGTGATTTTGTGCAGGTAAGCCAATCAGCCATCTTATCTCTAAAAGACTTTAATGTAACTGATCAATATTGCCTTTATAAAACTCTTCCCAACAAGAAAGGTCTTTTTGTTCCTGTTTCAAGCTTTCTTAATTAAAAAAATATCTCTTTTCTTATTCTCCTTACATTGAATTTTCAAACATTCCATCCCTTTCTTAAAACAAACACAGTTCAAATGCACCTGAAGATTTTCCTTTTTTAATTTTTAAATTTTTTTTAAATTTTCACATAGATTATTTCACAGGTCTTACTCCAGTTTGCATTCATACATTGCATATCAGCAGAATACCATTTTGACCATGAGCATGAAGACCATACTCAGACCAGGGCTGTTAAATGCTCCCTTCTCTCTGTGCTATCAATTGACATTCTCATGACAAAAATGAGAGGTGTCATAACACCACATGAAAGTAAAACTACTCATTTATCATCACAAACTGAATGTAGATCAAGTGCTAATAATGGAAGAACTAAAAGAAACACACCAGCTGTGCTTTAAAAATTCTTCTCAGTAAGTTCTATACAGAGAAAGAAACCACAGAATTAATTAACCTTTTCTGCACACCACATTAATACTTTTTATGTTATATAAGGTTTTTGTTTACTTCCCACAGTTTACAGCCAATTAGAAACAAAGTACACTCTTTTTAATCTTTCTTGGCAACACGAAACTTCTTTGTGTAACTTGATTTTGGGAGAGAAAACATCCTGGTGCTAAAGGATTTATTTTTTTTTTTTTTAATAAGTTTTCCAATTTGATTTCATAAAAAAATGCTAAATAAAACCAGTTACTGAATATGCTGAATCAGATAATTTTCTCAAATCCTTTATTTTATTTCTTGGTACATATATTCCCTTGCTTTACATTTAAATTCCTTCTGCCTTTTCTTACATTGTTTTTAATTAGCTTAATTGTTGATACAAGTTTTTGTCTATTATTACAGTTTCTTTTAGTGGCTTTGTCTGGCAAACATTGTTCATATATTCTAGACTGATAAAAGATATATGTTTACTGATGGGAAACATTCATAACAGTATTGTAGGTCATGAAAATAAGTTATGGTAACAAGCAAGACATTTTTATTATCTTAGCTAAACATTTTTGGATTATCATCAGTGCAGGGAGATTTATGACTTCCTGAACTGAAGTTTAGGATGTTTTTTGAAAGTCATTTCCACTCCTTTCTTCCTTCCTTCTTATCTTCTAAGTTTTAAATGTTTGAGATAACTCACAATATATTAGGTTTTACAAAACAAATGAATTTCCTTACGTCAGTGAGAGCTGTAAATATACACTAACTATAATTATGAAATGTCATACATTAATTAGCTCAATGTTTGTGGATCCCGTATTGCCACTCTGCAGTCTGTATTTTTCTGTATTTTATGATGAAATCACACTCACAATTCTCAATCAGGTGGTAATTCCAATTGAGGAGGAAGAGGTGTATTGATTAAAAATACTCCTGGGAGAACTGGAGATGCTTTGAACAGTGACACAACCTCTCATTTTAGGAGATAAATGTGTGGTCCAATGCAGGAAAGACTGTCCCAACGAAGACTGTACCATTGCCACTCTTCTGTTTCACTTTTGTTAGCTGACACTGTAATTCATGTATTATCAAATCTAATTAAAAAAAATTATTTAAAATAAAAATAATTATTTTAAAATAAAAGATGCAAACATTATTATTGTCTTCTATCATAAGAAAAACCGGTAGAGAAAAAGTGTACCAGTAGCATTAC
The DNA here is from genome assembly GCA_013397915.1 of Daphoenositta chrysoptera. NCBI lineage: Eukaryota > Metazoa > Chordata > Aves > Passeriformes > Daphoenositta > Daphoenositta chrysoptera. The sequence continues at coordinate 47,179 of VZRO01007203.1, forward strand.
AGAAATTATTAGGGATACATAACTTTTCAGTTCTATTTCAAATCCTAAGACTGATTACTGTTTTCACCCAGGGCAGAATGACCACTGAAAAAATTATTTTGAAATATTATTATTTTGAAAATAAGTTTGAACAAATATTTTGAAATATTTGAAACAAAAAGAAAGAAAGATTTCAGTCTATTTCTGTTTTCCAGTTTGAAACTAATTTGATAAGAATGGCCAGAACACAAAATTCGCTTTCGTGCCTGCACACCATTTCCACTTGTTCAGTCTGACCAGGACCAATTCTGTGACACTTGGGAACGATCATGTACAAAAACAGTCAGTAGACAAAGAATTGCTGTCAGTAACAATCTGTGTAAAATGACCCATTAGGTGTTACTGTAAAATGCTGATTTCTAAATTTAGCGTTTTTTGCTATTCATATTTTATCTGTCAACAGACTCTTGTTGTTACGTATTTTTCCATTTCAAAGTATCCAAAATATCTGTTAATAACATCATACTCAATTCTATTGCCTCTGAATCTGCTGGAGAAAAAAAAATTCAAAATCCTGGACTGATATATTGGACAAGGGGGCAGAGAACAGAAGTTTTTCTCCAAGGCTGTCAAATTGTATCTCTAACATCTTCACAGAAACCCTATGAATGTACCTACACCTGCCCTTGTCTTTACTGCCTTGCTCCCAGCAAGCACTGAGGTCTGGCCAAAGAAGTTCAAAATAGCAGCCACTCTACGTCCTCCCATCTAGTCCTTTAAAGCTCATAATTTAAATTAGTTCATCATAATTAGGATCTAGGCTTGTATCATATATTTTAAGATCTTCAGTTCTACTATTTCCCTTACATGGGAAATGTTTGGGTTAAAAAGAGTTATAAAAATGTTTTTTCTTTAGAGAACATAATGGTGGCTCTGCATCTGTGAAGCATCTATAAGCACAGGTGTAATCATTAGTTTTTTTGTGTGCATGCACATGATATAGCTGAATGGGATGTGAATTCTCTCCTAAACTGTGAAGGGCTTTTCACTTTTCCTGACTGTATTCATAGACTTCATAGACCTATGGCAATATTGAATTGATGTTTTATGTGTTCTGGTATAATTCCTGGCATCACACACATACACATGTCTATCAATAATTACGCCCCGAGATTTGGCAGCCTGGCCATGAAGTTCATCACAAGAAATCCCACCATCACTTTCCTTGGCAGGAATGCAGCAGTTCTGCCATGGCTGTGAGCTGTCCAAGTGCAGGGGGAGAGTCAGATTTGCCTGACAGGCCCACTTTGTACCTGACAGTGTATAGTTCTGAACTGTGTAGAACAGCCTCTACTGAGGATTTTACTTCTTGCCCCCTGCACGTATGCCCCAAATCTTCTCCCCAAGTTATGTAGTCATTGCAACCAAGACGCCACATTCAGATATTCTGTTAGATTCAGCATAAAGCTGAATTCATCAAATTATGCAGGTTTTCCTATACATGGACCTCTACAACACCGTTGAATATAACTTGTGAAAGGAAAGGTCTGAAGCATTGGACACATTCTACACACTCTTCACACTGTCACTGAGACTTCTGGTACGTATGGGAAGTGCCTTTAAAATAAGTTACTGCCTGCAACTGCTTGTCTTCCTTGTCACGGCTGGGTGTCTCACTCCATGGGCTAGAGAAAGCTGAAAGAAAGGTAGGGCAAAGGGGTATAAAAAGAAGTATTTGTTGCAGAAAAAAAGAGTACAGCTTATTCCAGCTCTATCAAAAGTTTCTGGAAATCAAAGGAAAAAATCTATTGCCTTGAGCTGAGTATACATCACTGGGTTTTATGGCCTCTGTGCTATTTCCTGCCCAGTTGTGTCTAATTAATGACAAAAGAAAGTGTTTTATGATTATGATGATGCAAAGGTTCTCCAGTTTGCTCAGACTAGTAATAAAGCTCTGTATGCTGAGAATGGAGAAAATGGATCAAATGACAAATGATCTCATTCAACATTACCTGAATTTGAACGATTTTGAATTAAACATTGGCAGTTAATGTATTTTAGAAAAGGAATACCTATTGTGCACAACCTGCAGTATTTACTGTTACTGGATCTGATCCTGACTACTGCCAGAGCAGTAAAAGGCACTCTAAGATGATATTAAATGGGGCAGCTGAGAAATTTTGTAGAGTTGGGGCGCCTTGCAGTAAGTTAGGGAGGGAACAGAAACAGAAAATACAGCCAGGGAATGAGACGTACTGCTGGACTGCACTGACAAGTTCTGCTTCAGACACCTCAGAGCCTGAGGTAATTAGCTCTTGCAGTGTGAAACAGTCAAGAGGGGACTAAAATTTGCGACTGAAACTTAAGGTCTGTGTCCAAAAACTTTTCTTACAATGTTCTTGGAGGTAACTTTAAAGCACAATCAGCCTCCCTAGAGTACCTGCTCCAGGAAACTCAGGACTGATGGTTTCCTTTTTCTTGCTCAGCTCAGCTTCGGCTGTCTCCAGGGTGTACCATTACATGGACTGAACAACATTATCCTCACTGGTTGAGTCAGCATCAGACATCCCTGAAGACCACAAGGCAGATCTCATCCCACTGCTCTGGCACCACTTCCCAGCACATCTGTGCTACCAGATGAGGTGTGCTCCTTTGGTGATCAGGGACAAAATTACAGGGATTGCAGTTCAGCAATTTTTATTCCAGATGACCCTAGATAGAACAGAGGGAACTTTCCTGGAAGTCCTGGGCCCCATGGATCTGAGGACAGAGTCCTAACTCAAGTCTGAAAGTGAGATGGCTCTGCATTATTTTCCATTTGCCCTAGGTGAAAACTTTGCAATAACTAATTAAATGAGTATGTTTAAACATATTTGAGAGAGACTATTTCAGCTGCATACTAGCTTATTACTTGGTCTGCTTAAGATCAGAATTTTTTTTTNTGTTCACTGAAATTTCCAGTGACTAGAAGCCAAGATAAGATAATGGCATTCCTCTTTCAAAATAAATATAAAGAACATCTTTATTTACCCACAAGGTGAATCAAGGTATTTGATCACATTACTCATCTTCCCAAGAAATGGTATGAGGATATGACAAATCATAAGACATGACATCTGATAGCCTCTAAGGGAATACACCAGAGAAACAGTCTCTGCACTTTGGACTTCAGCTGAGATTGTGGTGTTTTAAAGTTAGCATGAGTACCACAATTTTAGTTATTGGTTCTTCACTTATAACATTGGAGCCTGATGCAAAATTAAAACCTTCATCATCCTCCATTGTACAGCCATACACAATTCATAAAAATTCCCTTATCACACAAAAAAGCTCAGTGTTTAAGTGTATGGCAAATTATCGTATGTATTTACAACATGCCAGGCAGTAATGAAGTAATCTTACTTCATATGTTAGCACTCAGAAAAAAAAAAGCAGTCAGATCAGAACTTCACCACCTGAGCCACTTCAGAGACTCACAGTCAGAAGTGTTTGACAGGATTTTAAAATTAACTCAGTGGGAATAGCAGAAACAAGGGCTAGAAGGAGAGAAATTAAGGTGTGAAGAACTGTTTACAATACTGACTAATTAGAGGTTGATTCAATGTTCCTCTTTATTAACTATAAATAAAGATATTTAGAGTGTTAGCAATTTTAGATGGCAACTTGCTGCTTTGAGTGTTCTGTGGTACCTAGCATGTAATATTACTGCTGTGACTTTACATTGTTACAGCAATAATACCAGTGCCAGATCCAGCCATTTCAAAATAAAAGAATAAAAACAACCTTGCTCCCTGATATTCTTAAATTGATTAAAACATTGTTAACTATGAACACAAGAGTCCATTTTACCTGCTTTACAAACTGTATTTGCAAGCTTTTCTCCAAATCTATGAGCTTTTACTCCTCCCTGAAAATTAATTTATTTAGCAATCTAAAAGCAACAGCTGAATAGCTTTTCTGATGATTAGCACCACTGATATCACTGAGAGATCTGAGCCTTAAGGCATGCCCTGCCTTATACTAAGCACAGCTGTCAATCTACTAATCACCAAAATATTTATTTTTTTAATAAATATTATCCAGTATGTTGACTTGTTTAAAATGATCTTACAGGAGACATTATCCATGAGATCAGTGATTTCTTGGGGTGGGATTGGACACCCAGATTCCTGTGGTCCTTTCTGAACTCCACAGAACAGGGGAATCTGGCACCAGGCACACCTTATCACTCCCTTGGAATGGCAGCCACCAGGATAAAAAGAACTGTCTTGCTCCAGGCCATTTGGTAAATTTATTTGAAGAGGGTCAGCAGAACACCAGGTTCTAGGTGTTCACCAGAACACTAGGCTGGAAGGCTGCTTTGGCTTTGGAGATCTCCAGAACTGTCTGTACTGAATTGAAATCAGTGTACTGCAAGCATCTCATAGAATACAGGACTAATTACCAGGTTTGTCTGTGTCAGACCCATATATCTCAGCTACTTCACAGAACAAACAGAGGTTCCAGATGTTCACTCAGGGCCCACTGCTCACCATGCACGTGCAGCAATACCATGCCCAACCCGGGGGCTGAGAAGTGCTCAAGCCCTCCTGGGTTAGAAAATGTGAGCTATTGCACTGAGCCCTGCGGCCTGGAGGGCTCAGGCCAGCCTGACCATACTGTGGTGTGCTGCAGGCAGCGACTCCAAGCTTAGCTTTTCCTAAGCACCAGGAGGATGCTTGGGACCCCAGCTATGACCTGGAAGCAGCACGTATGGAGGACACACAGATGGCAAATCCACAAACACACTAAGGTCCCTACTGCTGCCATTTCACTACCAACGGAGAGACAAGCTAAGTTTTCATCTGATAGCTCATCCTGGTTTTTATTTGCGACTAAGTTAATTTCTGCCTCTCTGCTCTTAGAGATGGAGATCTGTCTGTTTCAAGGCAGATTTCTCACTGAGCCAAGACCCGGCTTCCCAACACTCGTGGCTGCTTGCCAGCCTTTAAACTCCAGCCTGTGATCATTAGAGGTTTGTAATAGGCATTTAGATCCCAGCTGAGGTTGAGACTGTAGGTGAGGCTTATTAAGCGGAGACCCATTGCTAGCTATAATCATGCCAAACATTGATTAGATATTTCATGTGTTTTTGCTGTATCATATTTTTGCCTCAGTTACATCAGAAGAAAAAAAGGGCAAAAACTTCAGTACCTGTAGCCTCACAGCCTGAGTACATATTGAGATGTTACCCATCGACAGCTTCTACTGTTGGTAGAGGGACTTAGAGTGCTTGTTAACTTTAAATATGAGACTAAAATTATAAAGGTACTTTTTAAAGGATTTATATGACTGCCATTCCTATGGAATGGCATATTAGCCTTTTCAAAGGGGGGACGAGAAATATTTCCCCTTTCCTACTACATATAAAGTACTTTAGTTAATAATGGAAGTTGCTACAAAGAGGAAGAAAGCCTCCTAAGCTAACATCACTCGATTTATGATGCAGTGTTAGCCATTTGTTCATGGCAAAGATTAGAGTACACATTTGACTGAACAATGTATTGTTTAAAATATTACTCTTGAAGCATAAGGCAGAACCTCTTTGCTCTTCTTTGTTGAGAACTACACTTATCACCAGACAACTGCAATTGAAATTTGACAGGATGTGCAGCTCACTCGACATTTGATGGTCCTTTGTTTGAAGCCACATCTGTGGTCCCAAGAAACAATCACTACATCAGACAAGTCCAAAGTTTCCATGTATAGCTTCCTCTACAGGCAATTTTCTTGTTAAATATTCGAGCACAGAGAGTTCATGTTTTATCACAATATGAGCATAAACAATTGTAGTTACAGGAAGGAAGCTGCAGTGACAGCTTTTCACTTATAATTTTTTTTTTTGGCTTGCCAGTACCCATACCTCTATCTTCAACAGAGGCAGCACCAGCTATTTTTCTTTCCCCATCCTTGAAGCCACTATTATGCTGTCCATTTAAGGATTTCAGTGTTTTTCTGTATGAGAGGTGTTATGAGAACAACTGAATTCCTGCACCTATGAGATCTTTTGTTCTGTTGCAAAATGGTTTAGGGTCCATTTGCAGGGTAAAATAATCTAGATTTTAGTGAGTCTGAGTATTAGCTAACACAGCTAATGCTGTGACATAGATGGTGGATTACTACAAAGTACCTGTGATGATAATCTTGCTCCTCATCTTTCTAGGCATGAGAGCAGGAAAAATGTTCCTTTCATATCCACATCTGAGAGTGGAAGTCTTATAATTCTTTTCCTCTTTTGGTCTTTGAAGTTGTACTGGTTTTCTGCCTTTAAGTCTTTCAGATGCCACAGAGGATGCAAAAACATACTTTGTTGGAGAAAGTCATAAATATCACAGCAACTTCATACAAAGATAATGGCACATTTTGGAAGAACCTGTGAAATCTTTTGAACAGGTGCACCACCATTAGAATGAAAATACAGAGCAGAAGGCAGGTGTTTTATTAATAATAGTGCTTTGTATGTTACCTTTGTAAAAATAATAGCATATATAAGATACATTCCCATGCCCAGCAAGACATTAGGGTATTGTTCTCCTGCAGTGAATTGACTTTCATAACCTCAAATACTCTCTAGATATGCACTTACTGATTTTTTATAGTAGTCAAGAACATTGCTTGTGTTGATTGATTTAATTCTTCCTTTAGTGATGGTAAGATATTGTATGGGTATAATCTGTTGGTTTAGGCCTGGCACATTAACCTTAGCACTTTGTGTGTGTCTAAAGCAAAGGCATTATTCCTCTGACCACAGGCAACAATCTGTGACTGAACTTCAGAATAACTTTCAGCTCTTGGAGGAAATATAGACTCTAGTCTTTTGGTTTCCTCTATATATTCTTGTAGAATCACAGTGCCAGTGAAGGACAGCCACCATCACCACTGCTGCCCAGGCTTATGTTCTCTACTTCCCTTATGCTCTTTCCATGGGAGGATGGATGCAACTAAACTGAAATATTCCCAAAGAGCTGTATTTTGACATTTTTTTGGTACTTTGTTCACTGGAAGTCTTACAGATGTCAATAGTGAAAATTAACTAATGTGTTGCTTAACATGAACAAAAATTCTAGTGCCGGGCTCATAAAAAACATGGTTTAGATATGTCATTATCATCAAAAGGGCATAATATAAAGTATATAAATGGCCACTTATAAGTTGGGTGCATGGAGAGGGGTATGGTGCAGATGGCACAGTTGGATACCACCACTCATTATACGTGTGAACTCCTTCTTTGGCAGTCATTCCTATGAAACTTATTATGGACAGTCCTCTTTACATTTTGGACATAAAAGACTGCACAAATGGGAAACAGTCAATAACTTTCAGATGCTTCAATTAGGAATGATCAAAATGGTCTGGTTATGCAGGGCTGGGCACATGGACAAATCACCCAAGCACAAAGCAAACAGCTTCATGTTGTTGCAGGCATGTGTTTGGAAGGATGAGGAATATGCAGACTACACTAAATAGCAGCCTTGAGAAAGGTGCAAAAAATGTCCCGATTAATGTTGTTCTTGAGATTATAGCTTTTAGAGCTTGTGTTGAGCACTAAACTTGTAAAATCAGACCTAGCACAGGTTAGCTGTCTTGTATTTTTACAATCTTGGCATAATGAGAAAGTGAAAACATTAACAGGGATGATAAATCAGTTATTACTGGTAGATATGACAAGATACAGTCCTAAATACGTTTAGTGTTGTCACAAAAGCTTAGTTTGGTTGCAGTTCTTATTAGATTGGGAGTTTTTTTTCAAAAACCTACCTGCTAACTGCTAGGAGATGCTGGATTCTGTGGTGTTTTCCATATAGGCTGAGGCAGGTCTAGGCAATTCCCAAAAGCATCAGGTGACCAAGAGCTCCACCAAGGCAGAAAGAAGTGCCTCTATCAGCACCCACACAAACACAAACTGCACCTACAGCTGCCACGGACACTGTGGCTCCCTCCTGTCCCTCTTGTGTAGCTGCTCTCTCCCACAGGCACTGGCACCCAGCCCTGACACATTTCCACTTCAGCATCCCTTCCAGCACCCCCTCACACCCACAAAATACACACCGTGACAAAGAGGGTTTGGTGAGAACATCGAGCAGGGTCCTCAGTCAGGCAAATGTGCTGACTGACAAACACTTGACCGGCCACTTTTATACCTTTTCCCCTCTCTTTTCCTTCTCTTGCTCTTCCCTGATTCATATTGATCCCTCCCTTTCACTGCCTTTGCTCCCTTTCCTACACATCGCATTGTGAATTTCCACAATATCCTGACAACATCCCAAAATAAATTTTATGTAATCCCAAAATTCTCTTTCATCAGCATAACACAAGAAGCCCTACAAGTCTTTATGCAACCACTTTTCACAGCCACCTGGATAGAATTTCTTTGGTTGTCTTATCTTACCCAAGACTGATGGGACCCTGGGCGAAGATCAGATGATGTACCAGATCATCTTCCTCCTGCAGACTACTGCTGATTTTCTCCCACTTCTCCAAATTAAGTATGTTATACTCCAGAGACAACCTCTGCTCTTTTGTCATATATGGTCAATATATAAAGTTGTTTGCTCACTATTAATTTAGTTAGAGCTAACTCTACCATTTGTATTTTATACATCTGCTTGGTAATTTTAATGTCAGCACCTACCTGCACTTACTACGAAGTTATTTTCATTGAGAGTCTTAGCAAATAAAGAAAAGTATATGTGACTTTTTATCTTTTATTGTTGAACATTTCAGGAAATTAAGATTTTAACATGACAAATAATGGATATAGTTAAAAATAATAAAATAAATATAATAATAAAAATAAAAATAATGGAAATAATAATGGAATAAAAATAATGGAAATAGTTTTGTTTAAAAAACTGGTCATTTAAACTCTTGAAAATAATTCAGGTAGCTTTTAACTTAGGAATTTAAAACAACAGAAAATTGAAGGTTTCTTTCCTTAGTCCTCATTTTAAACCACTAAGATAAGATGACCAGTTCGCTTATTTTAATACACTTAAATTTTTTAATATAATGAATCAATACACATACAAAAGAGTAGCCTGGACTGGAGTCCTACTAACACAAAATTATTAGGCTTGCTTTCTTCTGAAGACTAACTGGAAAATGAAATGGCAGGGATATGGTAGGCAGCAAAATAACACTGTCAAGAGAGTAAAGTAACAGGAAACATAACAAGGTGAGAGTAACGCCTTCTGTCAGCTGCCCCTGTCCCGTGTGTTTGGCCAGGCCCTGAGCACAGGCTGGGGACGTGGACAAACACCTAAGCCCCTGCTGGTACCCCCAGTTTGTACTCATCAGCTCTGTACCTGAGCTGGCACACAGGGACTGAGAGCCACTGGGCTATCAGACACCTACTCCCAACCAAAAGCAGCAGGCACCTGCCTGAGACCTCCTTCCTTAGGTTCACCTGCACAAGGCCAAAGGGGTTGGTTCACTCCAAACGAGGGATGGAGGTGAAATCACACATCCCAGAATCTGTTTAAATTGCTTAACACTTCCCCGCACAGCTCAGTTCCTGTGAGTCTTTTTCTTCCATCCCTACGTTAACTACTGAAGGGCACACAGGCTTACCCAGGAAGCTGCTTCATCTCTGAGCCACAGCCCTTGATGTAGATTTCAAGTCCTGAATTGAGGAAAGCTGTCCCAGGTTTAGGAATTTGCAGTGTACTCAGCAAGTCCCATGTGAAGGTGATTTAAAAAATTTCTCCTTGTTACAGCTTCCTGGGGGACACCTGTTTGGCAGCTTGGCAGCTGTATAATGTAAACATAGTCTTGGTTTCACTGATAAAAGTAATGAATAGAAATGAAAATAAAATCACCATGGAAAAAATCTATACCATATATCCGTCTACAACTGTAATTTTGAAGGTTGTTTACCTACTATACATGTACAGTTTTCCTTTTAGTATTTTCTAACTCACTGGAAAAACTGGAAAGGAAAAATACATGTCCTTGAGTAAAAAAAATCGATCTCATATGTTCCAATATTACATAAGGACCATGTGAAATTGAAGTGAAGTAATTATTGGAGCTCTTCAAATATAAAGTAGTTAGGTAAGTTCATTCGTGTGTGAATTTAGTGAAGTTTTGAACTCATATAAGCCTTTGGAAAACTCATAAATCATTTGAAGTCACAGTTTGATCAGAGTCAACTTCACAGTATTATCCCTGAACTCATAAGCATAAGAAACATATACTGAATTTATATACTAACTTGCACACAGAACATTTTGAAAGCTGGTACAACACAATCTAACAACACTGTCTAGCTCTCTGTAGCAAAAAGAGTGTACTATAGAAATTGAAAGCATAATGCCATGAATTTTTTTTGTTGCTGTAACGATCATTATTAGGCAATTGGTAATGAATACTGCAAATGGAAAGTTCTAATTAACTGCTTTCAAGGTGAACATTTATCCTGTTAAAATTTCTATGTCTGGTCAGTTATTCAGTGAGAGTAATTTTTTAATGTAATTGGAAGAATATTAAGTATCCTGAACTTCCCTTGAAGAATTGCAACATTTTTCAGGGTTGGCTTTTCTATTTTTGAAAGACATTGTGCATTAAAAGGAAACAGCACATTTTAAAGGCAAAGGAAATATATCAGAGAAAGAAAGCCATCTTATAAGCCAGCAGTATAGTAACATAACTGTTTAAAAACCTGCATTTTGCAATGAAAAACACTTTTTAAAAAATCCTCTTAGAAAATGATATGTGAATTGCATGATGCATGGAAATGGCATCAGCCTTGCAACATGCACCTGATTTGTCGTCATCGGGTGACCACAAATACCTGATGCCCTGTGGTCACCTATTGCTGCTTTATTTTATCACCCAGCATGGCTATGAAAGGAAGGTGTGAGAATGAAGAGGAGAAGATCTTACTGGATGTGAAGCATTTTCACCTATAAATTCTCTGGAATCTTTAATACTTTTATCTGCTCCCTCATTTGGAAATTAAAATAACCAGAACAAACAGAAAAAGCCTTTTTTCCCTTATGGTACATTTTAAGGAATTAATATCTTTTGCTCATAAAGCACTTGAATATGTAACATCCACAAATATCGAATGAGGAAAGTGTATGAATTTATATTGACCAGAACAGAACTGAATTCGGTAGTTAAATACACTGTGTTTATTGGAAAATTTTCTGCAATGCAGTTGCAATACGCTGCAATATGCTGTTGGTCATCTACCAGTGTTACTATTTTACCTTAGTGTACAAGTTACTAATATATAGCACAAAAGGCACATACTTCTTTTCAAAGAAATTGATACTTGTTTTATTCAGAATAGTTTTCAGATTTAAGTGAATTTTTGTTTTAAATCTCTATCAGTGTTTTCTTGTGTTTAGCATGTGCACTACAATATCTTGTTTTTATCTTGTCTGTTAAAAGTAGGTCTTTGTTAGTTAGGCTTTTGCAATTTTGCTGAAGCTTATGCTATACTATTCTGACTGGAGAGTAACACAATTTTCCTCAGCATCATGCCAAGTGTGATAGCCAACAGCCACAAGAGAATATTCATAGTTCAACAGGCATATCTTTTCATACAAAGAGTATAGAACAAATTGGCCAGGGTCGTTTAAGCCTGTAGCTTCATAGACACACCAATAAACAGCAGGTGATGTTTTGCTGTGTTCCATACCATTTTAATCATTTAAGACAAGTAGTTAATTAATGAGTCACAAGTTCAGCCAGGGTCGGCACTGTGGAAAAGGACTAATAATTGTGCCATATAATGAATAAACCAAACACTAAGAGGCAGAGAAAATAAGTCCCACGGTAAAATTACCTAAGGCAATGTAAAAGTATGCAAGGGAACTCAGTGACAGGCCTTTAATATTTTAATGTAAAGTAATACAAGAATGAAAAATATCTAAGAATGCTGCTGAAGAGGTCTCTGGAGAAGGAAAGAGTGTATTTTACTGCCCTTACTTTTCTAGTAGGGTCTAGGGAAACAGCATGGGGAAAATTATGTCCAACAGTAAAAACTGAGACTAAAAAAAGGCTCTGGGAAACACGACTTCTGTTGCTGCAAACAAATTTAAAATTTTTTAGCCTGTAAGTTCTGGTCCTTACCCAAGGACAACTTAACAGATGTCTGTGATCTTTCCAAAAGGGGGGAAAGATTTGAATACAATAAAGTAACTACAAGAGGCATAGGCAAGGCACCTGTGCAATTCCTTCCTGAGTGAAGAAAACAAAGAGAAAGCAAAAGAAGTGCATATGGATAACTGTGCCCAAGAGGGGCCAGGAGACCTGCAGAGACAACTAAAAGGAAGGAGCGTTTGGACCTTACGTTCGCGAGGGGACCGATACTGCAGAAGAAGCCGCATCCAGTCTCACAAGGGCAGTAACACTCGTGGCAATTGGGAAGCCGTAGAAGTGTGGAGCTCCCCAGAGAGCACCAGCAAGGAGAGCAAATAATGAGTCTTTGTGCTTCTGCCCAGCCTGCTTCCTTTGGGCATTACTTGAGACAGACTTAGTTGGTATGTCTGACATAGAAAAACGCATCTGATTCATCATGGAATGTGCAGTCCTCTGCTGTGCTTGTGAGTCTCTCAAAAACAGATTTATCACGATCAGCTTGATAAATAAGATGTATTTGAAAACTTAGAAAAACTGCAAAAACGTGGTTCTTCCAATCCTTGAAGCACCTCCGTGTCTTACACGGGCAACAAATAACCTTTGGTTCTTCTTACAGGAGAACAAGTTTAGGCTGGAAAAAAGGTGAATGGTTGCCTGTATCTGCATCCTTAATGTGCATGCAATATAGTTTATGTCAAATCCTGTTCTTTGACACCAGCAGGATGCTTTGATGCAAATTACTTGATATTTATGTTGGATACATGTTAAGAGTTAAATAAGTGTCATGGGATGACCTCAATTGGACTTAGGCTCCACGGAGATTTCACGGGGAAATGGATGTGAAAGCATTTATTATCAAAAGAATATATTAACCTGCTCAAGAGATATACATTTATTTAATTGTAAAATAAATTTAAACTATAACACAATTGCTGCACTGCAATGAATTACATTTTCTACACAGAGCATGGTAAGATTAGTTCTCTTATAATTAGTATCACATTGGGATTCTGCTTTAAATATTTACCCATGATGAAAAGATTTCTAATAAGACTAAAGATTTTCATGTTCATTCTTAAACCTGCAATGACTGTTGTTTCTTTTCAAGAAATAAGGAATAAAACAGCTCTGGTCATTCTTTAATACTGGGGGATTTTTTTTTTTCCATGCTTCAGAATTATTTGTTTGGGATGTTTTTCAAATTTTCGTTTTCTTCTTAGTAAAATAAATTTTACTTTGCAAGATATTTGTTCTCAACAGTGAAAGATATACTATAGCTTAACTTTTGGTTAACTATTTAGTGTCATTATGTCTGACAATCTCAAACTGTGTGCCCATTGTGAGGCTTCTGTTCTAGAAATACACAAACCATGAAAGGCAGAAGGATACACTTGCAGGGAAGGTATTGAACCAGAAGAGAGAGGCCCTGAAATAAGAACATTCTGCCTCTGCAAGTCTGCATGCTTTCCCCCTGTGCTCAGGTGAGAAATGGGCACCTACCTTTCCCAGGTACCTCAAAAGTTTTGTTCTGAAAGATAACCAGAACTAAAGCCTAGGAATTCAGGTCTTGTTCTAAGAGGGATTTATTAATCAGCAGTGAAGCTTTCAGTCTACAGATGAATTGCCATTTTTCATCACATTCTCTCTGCCTCTTAAATCTACTAAGCAGAGTTGCTAAAGTCCCTGTCTGTTATAATTTGGTTCAGCAGGAAGACTTGCTTTCTAAGGTGCTGGATGAGTGATTCATCATTCGTGTTGCTACAAAGTTGAAGTTAAGTATATCAAAATAAGTGATGCACCAGTGCAGCCTAATATTGATGCACCTGGGAAGCCTCGCTCCTTCTCTTTGAAAATATTCTGTGCCATAGCTCTGATGATCTAGTAATCTTCTGAATCTTCTGCTTGCTTTCTTTCTTTTTCCAGTCTATAAAGATAAAGCTATCTTTGGAGTGGCGGTGCATGTCATTTATAATGAGATAAGAAAGAACAAAAATACAGAGTATTGAAAGGATGAGAATGAAATTTAGACATCTAAGATTTCATTCTTACCCCCTTTTTATTTCTTTAATCCTCCTATAAAAATCTAAATATAAATCATATTGGTATCTTTGTTTATTATTGATTTAATCCTTTGTAGATCCTGGAGATGCTTATCATTCAGTTCATGCTCACGTGTCTGACATTTACAGAAATAGTTCCAACAGCCAGCAGTAGTCCCTTCAAAGTTGTGCTTGTGTCATTAAAAGTTTATTGTACTCCTCTTTTGTAAACTGTAGAGATAATCTCCCCTGTCCTTCACCAAGGCAATCTCATACAACTTAATGAAGCTGACAATTAAGTCATGAGTGTCATGACTATACCACAACATAGTGACTGCTTTTAATGGTACTTTGCAAGCTGGAGAATGAAAACAATGGTATTCCAAACAGCTAAAGACATGCATTGTTCCTGAAAAATAGTACATTTTCATCATGGTTACTCTTTTACAAAGCAATGGCAAATTACAATACAATGTAATTTACTAGGAATAGGTCCTGTACTAGCTTCATTGCTAAGTCTCTAAATTACTTTTTTTTTTCCCTGAAATGAATTCTGAGATATTTATTGATAAAAACCCACTCCATCTGCTATCCCACATCATTTCATGATAAAATCATTAGGTATGTCAAAACCTTTATGTTTGATGAAGTCAGCAAGTACTTCTAGGCACTTTGCCCCTTTGTTCTTTTCTTAGTCTCCCATTTGGTATTTTGATATCAGCACAGTCTCACTTGCCTCTGTACAAGAAGGATGAGTGAGAAGTAAGCTAAAGAACTCCTCTTGTGGCTTTAAGAGTAAATTTTTCTGTTCCTTAAATACAGCTTTCACAACAAAGTGTCCATTATTGAACCTCGAGGTGCCCTTTCCAGTGGCACCACTTGATCTGGCACAGGCCCTTCCCATCATCTGAGAGGCAAAGCATACAGTAGTTAATTCCTTGATACTGAAATAATGTGTAAGGATCCAGTTCCTCCTGCACAGCTGCAGCAGGAGCCATCCACTCTTTCCATTGAGCCACATCAGTCCACTTGGACTTCATTTCATCTCACCTTTCCTGTTTTCCCAATGCAATTCTGAGCCCAACACTAATGGCAATAACAGGCATTACTCTGTAGGATACCAAGTACTGCTCATCACAGAACCCACCCAGTTCTGACCTCCTATCAGCTCTCACTAGAATCTATTCAGAATTTTACCACAATAGCAGAAGTTCCACAGGGAAAAAAATGGGCAGAAATGTATCCGTTTAGATAAGATGCAATTACAAATATCTTTTGTATGGAACAAAGACTTTCTGGTCAGAATAAGAAGACCCAATCCCCCATCATCAGACAGATTTTTTCCCAATGCCATGAATTGTTGCAATAATGTAAATTGGCTTCTCCCCTAATTCCAGCTTTTCAACAGCACCACATATTTTCAGCCCTTCTTTTGTCTCTGCTTCTCTCTGATTTTATCCAAGTTTTGCTTTAGAAAAATTTCACCAATTTATCTACTGCAGAATGTCTCTGAAGGCATTTCTGTGGTGCTTGTCCCTATTCAACATCCAGCTCTGAGCTGCATCATTTTCCTCATCCTACTCCTAAGTTTTTTACCTACTGTCAGTGATTATTTCTTTCCTGCCTTAAACATTCTTTTACATTCATTTATCTGATAGCATAATTATTTCTTCAAGTTTTCTACACTTCAGGGAAACAACGTCAGTTTAATTCTAGACTATATAGTGAGGGAAAAGAACAATCCTACTTTCCCTGATCCAGAGATTTCCAAAATGGGTTTATTCTGTGCAAGAGTGAGGCCAAGATATAGTTTAGAGGCTGCATACAACCATTTTTGGTAGAACATTGTTTGCCAATTATTTTTTTTGATATTACGCATTTTCACAATAGTTTTAAGTGCTGCTTCATGAAAATCAAATTAACACAAAGTCATGTGTCTTGTACAAAATAAGTGTTCTTCTATAAAAACTCCTGTAATTTTAATGTAAAACAGCTCTGTGGTATTTCTAAAAACTAACATTTAAGAACAATTTAACAGTCACATTTAAATTTAAGTTTTAATTCTATGTGCATTGTCTGCAGTGTGTGTCTAAGTTTCCAATAGTTGATTAACCTAATTTTTTTATACTTCATTAGTGAATAAAAGGTGGATATATATTCCAAAGTCAGTATTTCCCTCAAGTGTTTCTTTTTTTGCATCAGTTTTACTTCTAAATATTACTGGTCTTCAACGTCGGGGGAGATCTCTATATATTTGTAACTCTGTCCCATTGTTAGTTTCATTCTCTATACTTCATCAAATAGAAACCTGCTCTCTTTTCATGATTAAAAAGCCAGGGTTATTATTTTACAAGGCATGCAAGATGTTACTGTAAAGGTTGTTTTGATATTTTTAACTGGAGAGAGGTATGTTTTTCCTTCTGCTCTGGATTACTATGCAAGGAATCATCATGCTGAAATATCACACCTCTGAGGTTAGAAGCATTCCATAAAAAAGAAATGCTGTGAATACTGAGCATCATATCCACTGGAAATACCAAAAACAAACAAACAAATACATAAATAAGTACATTAAATAAGCCCTGAGCCTCCCAAAAGGATCTCACACAGGTTAAATCTATCAGAAAATGCCACATTTTTATTCAATACTAAAAGAGGCTTAGGGAGTGTCTACCTCTCATTATTCTCTCCCTCTGGTTTCCTTTTTGGTTTTCTTTTACTTGGGCTTCAACTGCAAAACCTATTTCATTTCTATTACCAAAAAAAGGTGGATATAATTTGCTCAGCTGCTCTTTTGTTTGTTCAGAATACAGGACTGTAAGGCACATCCTTTGCCTTCTTCCAGCCCTTCTTTTGCCCACATCCAGCCCTTCATCACTCACCCAGTGACTCTTGCTGGCCCCATTGACTACTGCTTTAGCTTCTTTGCCCAGCAGCTCCTTGACTCTGCACCTCACACTGACTCTTTCATCTCACTCGCATTTCTTCCACCTACATTCTACTGTGTTCAAATAGAAAAGTAGAAAATAATGTAATTTTCTCTTTTGTTCTTTGCATGTTCTTTTTTCAAGTTGTGTTTGATGGTTAGAGCCTCTTTCTTACCTCACGGACATCTGATATTCACTTTCCTGTAATGCTTGCTGCTGTTTCAATCTTCAGCCCTGAGAAAATGGAGCAACCTTATTATTATTGACATGCTATATTTACATGTAACTAAACATGGTACTACACTAATTTATATTGCATTTTGAATTTCAGCCCAAATTAGTGTTTGTATTTGCTTTGTGTCCATCATATCCAGATACAAATCCATTGAAGGTACAGTTTTTAGGTAAATCTCTTAGCAAGTGGGTTAGAAGCTTTGGACATGTAGCAAAGACCTGGATGTGTACATCACTGAAGGTAGACTGATCTGAGTCATGCAGTCAGTAACTGTGCTAAGTGTCTTTTCAGGGATCTTGTGAAACCTTCACAAAGACCATTGGGATGCTTTCTAGAGAATTTTAAAATTACAGGTGATATTTAATTTGTCAGTCTTGAATATAAAGCAAATTTCTGACACCACAAAGGACTGTTGAGTTGTTCTGTTGTACTTCTGCATACAAGAGCCAGGAGAGGTTAGAGAATTCCTGCCAGGTTTCATCCAGGAGTGCTTCCCCCATAGATCCAGAGGGAAAACTAAAAACACATAACCAGGGCACAGTGGTATGTCCACAGCCTACAGTGTTTTTTGTTTCAGGGACTTTTTGCATGAGACGCAATAAGTTTATGTTTAGCAGTCCTCAGTGGACTTTTCTCCACTGAATGTGCTCTGCTGTTGTTGAGCCTGTGTACATTTAGTATAGAAAATGTCCCGTGGAGGTTTCATAGCTAGGCACCACACTGTATGAGAAAATACATTCTTGCTTTCCTTTGAAGCTGCCTCTTGCTGCTTATTTGATGGCCATGGAGTCGTGTATTGGAAGAGACAGAGAGTGGGTCCCTACTCATCTTCTCAGTGTCTGTAAGGATTCTGTGAAGCTCTGCTGCATTCCCCTCCAGTTGCTTTTTTCAGTCTGAAGTGTTCTGGTCTTAATAAATTGAGTGGCTTCTTACACAAAGTCATTCCATACCTTTAGACATACCTATTTCTTTATCTGCACTTTCCCAGCTCTGCTACAGAAACAAAGAAATATTCAAGATAAAAGGGCATCCTGGATTTATACAGATGTATAAGTTGTTTTGGTTTTTTTCAGTTTCCCAATAGTTACTAAAATTCCATTCTCTTTTTTAAGGGACTACCAAGGCCTGGCATTATGTTTTTCATATATGTTTTTTATATCTCAAGGTCTTATTTCTTAAATATGCATTTTTTTCTCTGATGAATATTACATCCCTTTTCATGGAATTCCACCTACCATTTTATCATGTCTTTGTTATTTGTACTCATTTTTCCACTCTAAAATTGCCAGTATAATTAGAAAACCTTTTCAGCTAACTTTTGAAAACTCTGTGCACTGTACATATTGACTAAACCCTGGTTTTGATTTTGGATTCAGTCAGAGGAAACATGCCTTTAAAATATGTAACTCCAAAAAATTGAAAGTAACTAATAAGTCCACAGGTATCAATGACCTAAAAGAGCACTGAATTATAATGTGAAATAAAATCATGCACAGAGCTTGATATTTGTGAATTTGTTTAAACAAATCAAGGTTCCATTTTTCTTCTTGATGCCTGTTCAAGGAAATGTCATGAAAGGAAAAGAATTATGGTCCTTCAGTGTCTATGAGTAATTAAGAGCTCTGTACTAGTGAAAAAGCTCAGTGAGTAATGAGAGTTTAAAATCTATTTTTCAGAATAACTCCAGCTCTCCAGAAAGAAATATCAGGAGTACACTTAGGCACTTATCCCTTTGGGATGAAAACGTTTTATGTCATAAGCTTTTATAGATTTAGAGCTAGATAATCATTATTATATGAACTGTCAATGAAGAACACAGAAACTGACCAAGAACTAAGGATAAGTGTCATTATTACCTAGTTATTTTCACACAGTTATGTGGCTTGTGGTGATGGGAATGACTGGACTGGTGGCACTCACCAGTAAGTCAAGTCCCTTCTGAATTAGAGCAGACCTTGCACTCACCAGAACTGAGAGAGATGGTTTTGCAAGCATCAGTGAAATATTGAGCTTGCCGTAGCTTTTACATAACTTTTCTTATCTACCTCCACTATGTAAAATTTCATTAAGGCTGTTCGTAAACATATTTTTAGAATAGCTTTTTCAAGTAAAACTCCTAATTTCTTCTATTCACAGTCAATTTGAATATAACCACTAAATACGGCTGATAAACACCAAAAATGTGCAATAATATTACTTTTACATATTCCCTAAGTCACTCAATAATGGTTTTGTACTATTAGCATTTCATTCAAAGTTAATTCTTTGCCTACTTTAGAAAACTGTTAAGAATGTTTAGAAACAGGAATGATTTGAACTTTGGAAGTACATTCTTTTTTGACTAATGATGAGATACTAGAGGGGATAAGAGTCTGTGCAGTTTAACAGAAGGCAGAAAAGAATGACTATTTGCCCAAGTTCCATACTGCACGGCACGAGAAGACAGACTGTAGCTAAACTGTCATTTTCTCTTTAAGATTGCACAAGGGGGTTCAGTTTTCCTTATTTATGAAACAATTTTAAAATTACAGGTGATTTTTTTTACATTCTTGAAGTCAATACAAGACTGAAGCATTTCTCCACAAGATAATTATTCCTATATTATGTCAATAAAATGATCTGAGATTGTCTCCTTTGCTATTATTAATTTAATTGATTAGCAAAGTGTATATTACATGCTTTAATGCTTTTAATTTTATTTTTTTAAAAGATATTAAAACTAGGACCATCTGAACTTATAGGTACTGGAGTTTATGAAAAATATGTACCGTGTATGATAAAGTATAATAAATAATTGTTTACAAATTATCTGATCATTTGCCCCTCTAAAAACATATCCTAAACAAAGGAAAACAATTCTAATATTTTTAATTCTGTGAAATGTCCTCATTTTGATTTCAGAAAGCTAGATTACGTTAACCTAATTCATTCATTCTGAAAACTGATTCTGTAAGTCTGCTGAACACTGTTGATGATCTGATATTTGACAGAAGACTGAGCATAGTCAAATTTTAGGAGAAATATTGTTCTTTAAGATACATGGTAGAGTGTTTATTATTCAGGAATTCCGTATCAGAAAAGTAATAAATTTCTTGGCATTCTCATTCTATACCATTTTAATAGAAAAAACAAAACCCAAGCTTTTGTAGTTTCTTTCTTCATTTGCATTTAAATGCAGCAGTAGAAAAATATTTTCTTGAGTAAATAAGGAAGAATTTCAGAAACCTGATAAATACTGATTCTGTTAAGGTAGAGTTCCAAGTAAATTCCAGTTGTAACTGTAGACTGGTTTATGAATTGGTTTAAGGAAAAAAAGTAGCAGATTTATTGAATTCATTATTATCATTGAACTATTTTGATGCTTACGATAACTGAAAGCAGGAGAAATATTTAACTGAGAGAAAAACACAATCAACATCAAGAAAAATAACATGCAGTTCTCTAAAATGCTCCTTTAAAAAAAATTATTCCATTTTTTTTTCAGACATCTTTACCCCTAAATAACGAATAAGGAGAGGAATCGGCTACTTCTCTAAAAAGTATGTGTATTTGAGATCATTCCTTCATTAATCTCTGGAGAAATCTGTTCAAATTCTCTTGTTTAAGTTATTTTCTTTAGAAGCCCTGTTCTTTCCCATCACCTATGATGTACAGGCTTTTAGTCAGAGCTTTTAGGCTTAATGATATTGATTTCACCACCTTGATGGAGCTTGCCCAAGTGATATGTTCTCCACCCTTTTATAAACACATCATTTTGGAGGAGAAATCATGGTTAAATTTTAATAAAGGATTGCCTGAGACAGAAAGAACTGAGTTTAAATTTGAAGCGTTTTTCTTATATGTTGAGCTGCCTACCTCCTTTAATTTTTCACCAAAGACTCAGAAATAGCTTTTATCTCTACACACATGCACACTAGACTGTTTCCTCAGATGGATATTATTTCTTCTGTATGTAGTCAAATTGATTTTTTGGTATTTTATTGCATAACAGAAATTTACTGTGAGGTCATGGTGAATGAACTTGGATTTAGTGTGGTCCAACAGAATTACAAAAAAAAAAAAATCTATTTTTTTTTCAAGAGCTATGTTTTCAGACAGATACTGAGGGTTGAATGTACAGTTATGAAGCTGGTCTGTGGGCTTAGAAAACTGGATAAAAAACACACATGAGTATGTTACTGGATCAAATCTTTTTACCCCAGATGTTTTCATCTATCTTTTCTTCAACAATGGCCAGATGTGAAAATCCAGGAAAGGTGTTCAAGAAACAGTGCCTGTACAAGCTGATCTCTTCTCTAGTGCACCCCTGCAGAAGTTTAAGGACTCCCTGTGCTGCTGCACCTGGTCTTTTTATTGTGTTTAATGTTCCCTGATGGGGGAATCTTCCAGCAGTTTTCTGAATTTTAACACACAACATCCTGAAGCAGGGAATTTCAAAGTTTAATGCAAATTGGGAGAACAGGTTGTTTGACTTTTCAGTCTGCAGCTTGCTAATTTCAGTGGGTACCACCAGGCAGTTGTCTCACAAGAAAGGGATGATTCATATGCCCATTCTCTGTCCCTTCTGCTGGCCCCTTCCCAGGCTGAGGAGCTCTGAAGTACTTAGCTTCATCCTAAAGCGGAGACAGGAAGATTTATCATATATTTTATCACATTTCAATAGACTTATGCTGCTGCAGCTGGACTGATGCTAAACTTCAGGGGTGCTTAAATAAAGCTGGCTTGACTTCACTCCAAAGTCAAACTAGAGACTGCAATGTAAAGCTTCTCCAGCAAAACAGCTTCCCATACTTCATAATCATCTGCTACAATGGAGTTCTTTATATTGCTCTCCAAAGAATTTCTTATTTCTAAAATTAATCATTTATTCATGGCAGTTTAAACCTTATTTTTTATAGCTGTATTAAGCCTGAAAAATTAGCTAGTACAAAAGGAACTTGAAGCAAAATCCATTCTACTTCCTAGAACCTACTCTGTACATAGAGTCATATGACTAGTTCCTGATTTAAACCTCAAATCCAACCAAAAGCCTCAGGCCAAAATTACACCTTCAAGGTAATTGTGCCAGGAGTTTTGAATTCCAATGGTGTGTTGGAATAGTTGGTGTGTGTTTCAAGTTGCAATCTAGTCTTTTTATGTGTTGATACTGAAGAGGGGACTTCAATCTCTGTAGTAGAAACATTGAACTGAAACTAAATAGTCTTAATTAATATAAACAAACGACTGTTTGTAATTTCTGTGTACTAATTTTAATTAATAGAAATCTGTAGTGGATTTATTGTGAAAGAGCATTGTAAATGTAATTTTTAAAAGACTAGATTTCGTACACCTGACACCAGGAAGCAGTCAGACCTGTGAAATTTTAAAATCATAGAGCAAATATATTAATTTCTCTTTTTCTTGTGTCTCCGGAAACTATTTTGATTTTTTAAAATTTATTTTTAAAATATGCTTTTGAACTGATGGTGAACCCTACAAGAGAGCAAAATGTTCCCTGGGTTAAACTGAAGAGAATACTTGTGAGGGGTATGCTGGGCAAACAGTCAGCTGAATGCTTTTCACAGACATACAAAGTCCCTCCTTGATTACTGTATTTGGGTAATGTTTTGCAGATACAGAAAGCTGCCTGCAGAAGAGAGGGTCTCTCTCATGTTGGGTGGACTCCAAGGAAAACATAGACTTGGTGACCTTCAGAAAGACACCATAAGCCATAAAACTAACTGCTTAAAACAGTGGAAACTCTGAAGGAGTAAAAAGTTGTGTGAAACAGATCATAACTTTCTGAAGAACAGAATCCTGTTCAGCAACTGAAAAGTATTTGAAGCCTGACAGGAGGAGACGAATTATCTTCACGGGTTCCTGCTGCTCAAGGGTACATCTTATGAGTTACTGCATATCACAGGCCCTTAACTCACATTTTACTACTCCTCTGTTGAACACTAGTAAGCTGGGCTTAGCTAAAGCATAACTTGGATAAAACACATTATCAAGGAAGACGTTCCAGTAAATCTGAATCTTGTTTAGTCCCACTGGTTAGACCCTGAAGTTGCAGCAGAGATGGGCAGGGTGGGCTGCACAGCCCTTCAGCTGCAGCTGGGTCTTCACTGCAGGAGCAGATGCTGTACCTCAGGATGCTAGCACATAGGAGATTTCCAAGTCTTGTGAAGTGAATTTACTCTTTCCACTCACTAAGAATTGCTGCTTTTCAGGCTCTAAGGTAAACATCCAGACTGCAGATGCTATCAGTTAAATGGGAAAATAATTCCTGATTTCTAATACACTTCTTGTTTAGATTTAAGAAATGTTTCACCCATTAGCTTGTCAGAATAAAATAAATTTAAAAATATGGCTAGAAATGTCTGCCTTTATTCCCAGACACTGAGGATTCCTAAGTGCACCAAGCACATCTCAGTAGCACTGCATGAGTAGTGCCCCACCGGGTTGTTAACAGAAATGAGACTGCTCGCACGAGGCCACCCCCAGAGAAAAACGTTTTGAATAAATAAATGTCTTCTGAGGCAAAACTTTCATATTCTTTGTCATCTATTATCTATCCTGCCCAGGATGGTGAGACAAGCAGCAGTTTTTTGTCATTTAATGATACATTTATAAAGTACACTCAATTTGTAAAGTTAGAATTTGGAAATTATGACATTTATTGTAGATGCTGTAGCAGCAACTTTTCTTTTTTAGGAGATAGATTTTCTTCACTTTCAGCTTTCTGAAAAATTGATTGCTGGGAACAAAACTCTCTTTGTTTAGTGTCTCGTCATGCTTCCAAGGAAGTTAAGATTGTCATTGTTCAATAGCAGTAAGAGCAGTGGTAATTTTATATTTAAAGTGTCAGAAACTACTTAGAGGGAAGGCTGAGGGGAAATATTTTCCATTTTCTAAAAAGAATACTCTAGCTACCTCCAAAATATCAAGACATAGGAAAATATGCCTGTAGAAACTTTTTGCAAATTGTAGATTCTCTTTAATTTTCCATACATCCCACTTGTATTGTGTTTATAAAATGTTGAAGTAATATAAGAACTTATTTACTCCTGTCTCTCACTTTCTGTGAATCCAGGTCTTTCAGTACATTTAAAAGCAAAGCCCTTACAAAAAAAGACCACCAAAACAAGCAGAAAAGAAAGAAATGAAACATAAACCACTGTTGGACCGAGTTAGATATTTGCAAGATTTGTCTAAGATGTGAAGTACACAGTACACTAAATATTAATCTTCTTAAAATCTCTCGGTACCTTAGCAACATCAATATGAGTATTGATTTTTTATGGTAAGATTAACAAAGCAATCAAGGTGTATCCAATATTGAATACAGAGAAAAAGTCGATACTACAATTTCAGAGAAATCATCTCAAAAAAGGACAGTTTTGTGTGATTTAGAATAACAAAAGCAGCATTCAAACCTCTGGAAAGCCTTCAAAATGCAGGGAACTGAAAATAAAAGGATGTCTAAATGAATGTCATCCTCAGAAATGCAACAGTTGTAGCCTGCATTTGGTAACAGCTAGAAAGCACCACTGAGGTGCAAAGGAAGGCTGAAGAGGGTTTGGCACTTATTAGGATATGAGTAGGAAAAATTTCCTTTGTGTAGCACTCACAGTTTTTGACCTGGAGCTCAATTAAAATGAATACTTGCTGCACAAGAAGCAGAGTAATTCAGCAGAGGATTTGTATGTTTGAACAAATCTCTTTACCACAAGGAGTGATACTGAAAGATAAATATCATGTTTCTCAACTTCATTTTGGTTTTCTTTTTTTTTTTTTTTTTCCTTCTAGAAGATAGTGACCTCTGTTGCATGGAACTCCACAATTTTAGGAACCATGATTTGCAACTATTTTTAAGGAATTTAGAAATACACGGTCTGTATCCCAAACCCAAGGGATTTAAATTATGCTCTGGATAAGATGCTGTGAACAGAATAACAAAAACCGGGTTTTATTTTGAGGTAAATGGGCTGAAACAGATGAATGGCAATACTTTCACATCTGTATCAGACAGAAAGCAAACTGGAAATGTATGTTTCTTGAGTCAGCTTAATTGCAGTTTTTGAAAGCTTTATAAGTAATTAATACATTATAGAAACATGAACAAAACATATTCCTCTTTTACATTTTTTGGTCTTCCTAATTTGAATATTCTGATACAGAAGTATAGTAATTATAGAAATTCGTGGCAATTTTTTTATATGTCTATTAAAATGAGATTTTTTTAATGACTGAAAAATATTGTAATAAATATTTTAAAAACAGACTACAGGAAGGTCTTGGTACATTTACTGTAAGTCATTAAGATAATCCAAAGTATTCATTAATTCACCACTGTATGAAATTTGGGATTAACTGAGGAGTAATTAGTGAAGACTTTATGTACCTGGGGTTTTTGAGTCCAAGCACATTGTGGTCTTTTATCTCAGATAGATATTCAGCCCAAACACAGGTGTTAGGAAAAGTAAAGGTCCATGGAAGGGACGACAAATGGGAATGTTTCCTGATTTCATTGAGCTTTCAAATTTCACTGAGCATGGGCACCGCATGCTTTCACTAGTAGAAGTTAAGTAGTGTATTAATTATGAAACAGCTGTTCATTATGTTAATTAAGAGAGTAATCATGACCTCTTTTTAAAAATCAACTGTACTTTTCTTCTCTTGATACAAAAGCCATTGGTAAGGAGCAGTGAAAAGACCTGACTTGACTCATTCCTAGCAAACTGACCATGGGTTCAAGACTAAGAAAGCACCTTCAGATAGTTAAAATGCAATGGCAGTTTTGCTTTCTTTAATTTGAAGTACTACATCAGTTTAATTATACTTTTTATTAGCCATTAGAAAAGTTCTAAGACATCCCTTTGACCTAACTTCTTTTGTAAACTGTGGGATGAATGGAGAAGGGAAACACAGTTTTATTTCCTGGGATGATTAGGATCAGAGGAATCCATGTTTTACATCCTTACCTTATCAGAAACTGTTATCTGCACAGGTTTCCTTGGCTGGGCAAAGTAGGAGGCACGGAAATGCTGACCATAGACTAGGTATGAGCTTTATATCTCATTCTACTTTTACTGCTTTTCAGTCCCATGCTGGAGACTGGGGAAGATTCAGGGCATTTTAGGAATTGGATCTATTTATGTGAAATGTGGAAAGGCAGATACCAGTGGTTTCAGGTAGTTTTCAGACATACACTGTTCTATTTGTATAAAAAATATTTATTGAATAGCAAAAATATTTTAAGCAACTCTCAGGATACTACAAATAAATTTTGAACAAAACTAGACTGCTGCATTTCTGGTACTGAATTCCTCATGGTGTACCTGAGACCTTTGAGTACACTATTTTACCTTACAGTTTTGTTCTTGAGAGAGAAAAGAAAAAAAATAAAATCTATCTATCTAGATGTATACGGCAAGTTTTCAGTCAACAGCATTTAGAAATTTAAACGGCTAGAATATATAATATGATATGATATGATATGATATGATATGACATAATATGATATATTATGAGCATATGTCAGGTGCTCCTTGCTCAACAGAAGGCTGCATTGTACGCAGCCAGTGGAACTGTTTTGGTTGTACGTGAGACACATGGTACAACTCACCTGTTCCACCCTTGAAAACCCTCAAGACATAGAACTAACAATTATTTTACATCCTGGCACCCAACACACTGGAATATTATTTCAGAAGATAGAGTGATTAAAATATAATACTATACAAAGCATTCATAATCACAATATTCATAAATCACATAATGCTTAGGGAAATCACAACTTTTCTTTATTTACTTTCTCTGCTTATTTTTGCTGTGTCTAAATGGCAAATAAATGACTTTTTCCATTGGATTTCACCCAGGACACAGAAAAAGGAAAGCTGTATGGAGAGGTTTTTTGTTCTGATTGTTAATTATATTTTGACATCTGTTTCCAAGGATCACTGCTTTCTAAGAGCTGTAACTCAAACAAATTTGCTAGTAGCTCTAATACGTTATTTAGGTTCATAAAAACAGGAAATTCTAATTTTCCCACATTATTGAAGAGACAGTAAAATTCCAGACTTAAGCTTCCTATAAATAAAAGAGGAACCCCTATTTTGTTCATGTCTCCATTTATTCTACATGCAGAATCCTATATTTATCTAGTTAACAACACATTTTTTCTTCTAGAATTAGATATTCAGCTCACATTCTGGCTCTTAGAAATGATCGATAAATCCATGGTGAGTTTGCATAAGTATTTTTCTCAAATGAATCAAGTCCTTGACTGAGATATTTTAATTGCTATAATTTGAATAACTAATTCCAAGTTCTGAAAATTAGGTGAAGGTAGAATGTGATTAACTGCTGTTAATGAAGCCATTACCTGATCAACTAACATTTCATTGTTGGAACTGATTATCTCTAAATGCAAATGAAATTGATCTGAATTGTCAATTTTTTCTTGGATTTATAGTACATATTTTAAATATTCTGCAACTAGTGTTATGCAGCATACTTTGCCATTTTTATTCGTCTGGCAATTCGGTAAGTTTATATCTCCACCATGAAATCAGAAAAATTCTGCTCAAAACAAGTAGAGCGCCCATTCACATGCAAAATTTTCTTTGCTCAAAACATTAAGCCAAGACAAAATTTAAACTAACTTTTAGTGAAATGAGAGTTAGTAATTATGCTAACAATTAGTTACATTGCTTCACACAGACTATATCAAAATGCAACAAATTGTCTAGTTACAGGATATAAAATTATTGGTGAAGGAATTTATGATATTGTGGCATTCATTGTTTAATTTAAACAACTGCTAGTTTATTTCATCACTTCAAGACTTTTATTTAGTTCTAATGCAATGAATGCTAAGAAATAAAAGTGATGGAGCTGTGCACAGAACACGGACAATTTTGGAACTAGAGGGAGCTTTACCCATTTAAATATACTTACTGGGAAGGAGATTTTACTAGTCTTACTAGTTTTTAAACATGGCATTCCTAACTGAGAAACATTCACTGGCAATGCTTAAATTGGCACAATAGGAACCCTGGGCAAGTAACACTGAAAATATCCTTCATTATTTGGTTGGATTTAATCTATACATGGAAGAAACAAAACAAAACCCTCTCTAACTGCATTTATCAGAAACGTTGGAAAGATTGCATGTTTGTCCATGTGAAATGTGTTATTCTTCATAACAAAGTCAAAATGATTCAAAACAGATGTCCTCCCTGAGATAGCTGGGGATGTCTGGCAATAATTTCCTTATAATATCATGATGGACCTACCTACAATGGTAATTAGATTTATTTTTGTTTTATAGGTATGTTTTTATCCATATGTACCAAAAACAAAAACAGAAGAGAGAAGGAAACCTAATTTTGAAAAGGAGACTAAATATTTGTGAACACAGAGAACTGAAAACCATCCACAGCAGCAAAATTAATCCTAACAATATTAATGACAGAAAAAAGTATAAAGTTTTTGTGTCCATTATGCAAATAGAATAACAGTACTAGAACTATTGAAACAATTTATCACATGAGGGTATTTTCATCAGAGGGGAAGAATATCATCGTGGCATTATGTGGGCTTTGCAAATGAACAAACTACAGAGATTCTGTGGCAATAATAGCACACAGGGACATCACTAACTTTTCAACATCAAACTGATAGTAATCACGAAAGATTGCTGCAGGAATACTGTTAATTATGCTGGAGAGACCTGCACTGTTCATAAATAAGGTGGGCAAGCCTATCTCAGGTTCTGAGCTGCACAGGTATTCTGTTATATACCAAATATGGATTTTAAGAAATTGAATGGAAATCAGACAATATATCTTGTCCATTCAATTTATAAAAAGGACTTAATTTATTTCTCCTATATTAATTTCTAATTATGTAGATAAACTGCATAAGCATCTACATCATACTTCTCTAAATAAACTGTAAATATGTAAGAAATAAATCAATTACCTTTTATATACTTGGCATCTCGCATTCTGTCTAGAGTGGGATTATCATTTCATTAGGATGATCAGAAGTTTTGCCAACCTGAAGGAGAAAGAATTTGCTCTTCTAATAATTTACAGAAGACAGTTACGCTGTATGGCCTACAAATTATGCAAACATCTTAGTTGAACATGCAGGGTACGAGATATATTCAGATTTCTTGGGTAATGGTTTTACCACTTACCATTGCCATAAAATGGCAAAATGATTAAGTGATGGCTCAGTATATGTCCTAGGTTACAGTGTAAGATGTAACCAAAAGCATGTATTCTATTATCATCTTCACAAGCTGTTAAAGCAGGTGGGGCAGTGTTAGTTACCTCCTACCATGACTCACCCCGATAACTCCCTCCGGGAGCTGTCTCTGTTAATGGGCAATCAAGGACCCACCACGTGACTCATAGAATTACATCAGCCCATTGTGAGGTGCCCCACCCAGGGGGGAGGAGCCAAGCATTCCCACCTGGATATAATCTGGGGTTTGGAATAGTACAAGCAGTCTTACCTACTGGATTCCCAGAAGACAACACGACACCACTGGACCTTCAGGTAAAAAACCAGACCTTTCCACAGGATCACTGCTTCAACAGGACCACTTCATCTGGACTGCTAACACCACCGTGACTAATAGGGTGTGAGGTTGTATCCTTACTCTGTCAGTGCTCTTGTACTATTGCATTTATTTTTAATTTTCCTATTAAATTATAATTCCTACTTGCAATCTCCCACTGGTTTGTTTTCAAAGTAGCACAGTATACTAAATATCCATCAAGTAAAATGATGCAGAATAAGTGGTGTTAAATGTGGTTTGGTATCACATCACCATTTCCTTGATAAATCCATATCCCTGTGTTCTTGCTTGCTGTAGAGTCAGACATCCCAGAAATGCAAGAGTTCCCTAATACAGGTTCTCCTTTTTCACTTATATTACAATGTTCTGGTTATAAGGGATCTATTTCAGATTAAGTATTATGCAATAAGCATAAGGCTGGAAGAGCCTAGGCA
Organism: Daphoenositta chrysoptera; assembly: GCA_013397915.1. Lineage (NCBI taxonomy): Eukaryota > Metazoa > Chordata > Aves > Passeriformes > Daphoenositta > Daphoenositta chrysoptera. Next base: position 77,496 of record VZRO01007203.1, read on the forward strand.
ATGCCTCCAAATTAATTCTGAAAATAAGTCAGCGAGCTTCTTCCAACATTAGTAAATTCTAAGAAAATATATCTTTCTGGATAATAAGAATTCCCCAGGCTGGCTAAGATTAACCAGCAGCACTGTAAACCCATTTTCAAAGGAGGAAATGTACCAGAGACCTTAAAAAAGAGCACACTGAAAAAGGAAAATATAAACTTCTCTGTAAGTCTGTGCTAAATAGGTGTTGATATTTTCTTATCTAATGCATGTGGTATCATTTCAACAGTACAGTTTCTGGAATTGCAAGCTGCTTGCTTCTTGCAAGGCTTTAATGTGAGCTAATCCTTCTCATGTGAAGGAAGTAGTCTGTATGGCACATAAATGGCTAATAAATGCAAGAGTAGGACAAGATGAATGTGTTTGTTTAAATTAGCACTGTATCAATGACTAATTCTTGACAAGGTGGGAAATAGTTGATATTATTCCAAAGCAGATTTTATATGCAAAAATTAACATGGCTCTCTAAACCCAGAATTCTCTGTGAACGTATCTGGTTCAGCACTAACAATATATAAAGAAATAGAGAGCCCAGTTACAGAAATTGATGTATTTGAGAGCTGAATCACTGGAATGTGTGTGTACAATATTGGTTTCTCCAGGTGTGTGCAGTCACATCTTTTGATGCAAAAACAGAGATGATTGGAAAATGACAGCTATTGTACCGCTTTGTCTCATCTGTCCCCTTGGGTCAGCACTGAATTTCTCATTTAGTGTCATTCTAGAAAATCCATCATTTTATAACAGCACTGTTCACATGGTGGATACCCTGCAATTGAAGTGTTATTAATACATAAATACTTTCACAACATAAACCTTTACAGCACTGCACACTGGGTCTTTAAATATCCTTCACTGTCGATGAAAGTATTCTCTGAGTCTCACATGCCCACTTTTGGAATTATACAATAATGCATTGCAGCAAGAAGTTAAAATTACACAGTAGAGTTTTCGGGGAGTTTTCATAAAATTCATGCATTTTTTCTAACTTTATCTATATTTCCTCTTTTTCCTAGGCACCAGCCCTTTTTGAACACAAAGTCTGGGAAGCTTTCTTCATGTTATTCCAATTTTCAGATAGTTGCAAAGTAGGGATGTTAACAGTTGCAGTGACTCAAAACAAAAAGGCTTCAGCAGTGTTAAACATGAAATTTTATTTTGGAACCTATTTTCCCTCTGGGTCCTCCACTAAATTTTCTCCCTTCAGCGTCTGATTTTAGGAAACCCAGTGAAGAATGTTGTAGCTTAATAACTGCAGTAAAAAATGGAAGGCATTCCCAGTTCTGCCCTACAGTAAGTTCTGTGACCTAGGATAACTATTTAAACTCTGAGAGTAGGTTTTTTCCTTTACCCCATTTTTTTTCTCCTTAAGGGCTATATTATAAAAAGTATAATATATATATATATACACACACACACCCCTTTGAATTTCTTTGAGTTGCTAAACTAGCAAATCTTATGGTTCTTTTCATAGAGGAGAGCTGATAGAGTGATGTAATAGTTTTTTCCAGCCTTCATATTTATGAATATATGAATAATTTCGTACTTTACTGGGATAACTAGGTTTAGTTCATTAACATTAGTGGGCCCAAATGAGAACACCAGTATAGACAGGGGACAGGAAATACAATCTAGGACCTCAGTCAATGTAAACTGGTGTTGACTAATTCAGGATGCTGGTCTCTCAGGGACACTGGTGCCAGGTATCACAGACGTTAACACAGCCTGGGTATATTTGTGAAATAGAATGGATATAATCAATGAGATAACTCGAGACTTATGGCAGGAGAAGTGAGAGGAAAGTATGTTCTTATTTATAAGCAGAAATACAGGTGAATAATTCATAACAAATTCTTTATTTGTTTATTATATTTTATCTCTTTTTCTGTGCAATATTCGTCTTTATAGAGGCCTTTATTTTCTCCAATGTATTCATTATTCACTGTATTATTTCTCTGAGCAATTTTTACTCTGAAGATTGTCTGTTAGAAGTTTATTGCAAGCATTCATTATTCAAAATTTGTGCTGTTCATCTTCAAAATATATCATCTAGCGTATTTTTGCTTCTTTGCTTGATGATTGGTTAAGCATAATTCTTAGGTTTCCAGTATGAACCATGAATTGAAAACTTGCTTTCCATGTTTATTATTAAGTATCATTTATTTGTTGCTGTGTCGATCAATTTAAAAAAATTTGTAAGACCTATGAAGATCTCAAATAAATGGGTGCAGCACTTTATGTGATATAATTTATCACTGAAACTACATATCTGTGAAGACATTCTATTGGCACTATGATGAGATCTGTGTTTATCAAATTTACTTATAGAAATGAATGCCGAATTCTAATGTTAATTTGTTGGCATTCCTTGGAAGATTTTCAGTAATAAAGGAAAGGAAATTATATGCATTGCTCATTTGACTTGGTGTTTTACCTCTGATGCTGACCAAACCAGGAATTTTCTGACGGTGAAGAAGGCCTGCATTAGCAAGCACACAACAAACAATCCTTTAAACTCTATCCCCTCCCACTCCCTAATACACTGCTGCCTAATACTGCTCAGTGCCAAAGCCTAATTTTCCTTACTTATATGAAATTTAGACTGAAACTCTGACTGAAATTTCTGAAGGCAATTCTGAAATTTTTAACAACTGGCAGAGAAATAGACAGTAAGTCTACATGGAAGAAAAGTAAGTAGAAAAGAAGCATCACAGTTACCTATGCTGGTAGAGTTCATAATCACCAGAATTAAATGTGTTGCTTTAATTTTCCCTCATGATATTTTTCCAAAATGCTTCTCTTGGAACAGCTTGATTTCCACGATTTCTCTCTGCCATATCCATCAACATTTTGATTGTGCATTTTAGTTGTATCACGTAAGTGATGTCCCAAATTGAAGTTAACCCAAAAGTTTTCTATTCCAAGTCCTTTTCTGAAGTCATACTCCCAAACTGCACATGCCAGGTTGTTCCTTCAGCATTTAATCTGTGCCAGGTCCTCAGCACTGTTTGATTTCAACAAGGAGTCAGGAAAAGTTTTGGGTTGGTGGCCTCTTTCCTCTCAGTTCTGAGCTCACTCAGGTGAGGGATGGGCTCTCTGGCAAAGTATGAAAAATTGCATTACGTTTGTGATGATAAGTAATTAACTTATGTTTGAGGATCAAACTGCATCTCCTGTGGCATTCTATTTCTAATACATGCAGCAGAACTGGATATAGACATTGATTTCTTGAATAGTTTCATGTTCTTTTTGGACAAATTATGAAAAAAATGGCTTATGGCTTTGGCTGTGTTGGTGTGTGGCAAATGCTGCTTGAGGACATCTATTTAATCTTTCCTTTAAGAAACTTAAAAATACAACTGTATTTTCATATGCCCCATGTTGAAAACCTAAGAAGGGAGTGTTCTGGGGAAGAAGCTGCCGTTAATGGCATTTGTAAATTAGCACTAAAAGAGTTTGTCTGTCATGGCATATTCTATTACTATGCTTATCATCACCAGTAGCAAAGCAGAATGATGAAAATTTCCTGCTTTGAAGGTGAAAAATCGGTCATCATTTCCCTGGGGCTTGATTTTTTAAGGTATTTTTTAAGAGTTTGAGAGAATCTAGTTTTATATTCAAAGTCACTGAAGTTCCTTATCATATATACTTATCAGTGCAATCCTGAGTCATCTTGTTGCGGGCAGTTGCATAAATTATTTAGATATAACTTATTCTAGATAGGTCTAACTGTAGTTATAACAGGAAGGAGTCAGTCAAACAGTAACAGTAACACCCATCCTGGAGCAATACATCAACTCCAGAAAGTCAGCTCAGCATAAATGTCGTTTCTCTGAGTCATCTCTGTTGTGAACATAAGCTGTCAGAAGAAGTGGAAAGAATAGAAAAATTTTCCATTATCTAAAAAATACATTACACATTGAATAAAATATTTTTATTCTACATCCTTTAAATTCTTTATGAAACCTATGTATTCAATGTAAGTATATTATAGAAGTATGCTAGTTCTAATTAACCTTGTCAAATAGAATTCATTAAGATTGAAAACTTTGCAATTATAAGTGTGTTTCAGACTACCCAGGAATCCACTTAATAAAAGGATTGATGTACCTATCTAAAAAACCCTGACAAATTGAAGAAATTTGACATACAGAGAACACTGAGAAAAAAAAAACCAAAACTGTTTCTGAGACTGGAAGAAAAACCAAGAGCTGAAAAACTAGAGAGCAGGGTTTTATTTCTTCACATCCTATTTTTTCATCTATACAAACTTTCTACCGCTATGGGACATCATAATCCTCCTCTCATCTGTACTGCCCCTCTGATCTTAGGTTTTTTTCTTTATTCTGGTGCTCCCTATGGCTGAGGGCTTGATCAAGGGGCTGTTGAAGTCCCTGCAAACTGCAGCCTGTCCCTGGCTACCTGCTTCTGCTGCAGGAAGCACCCATTGTGTTCAGCACTGCTAGAATCCCCCAGGCATCCACAGAGACTGCTTGGGTTGTGCTGAGCAAGGCAAGTATGTCCCACTGAATTAAGCTCGGTGCTTGATGCTTACTGCAGAAAGGGGATGTTCTGTCCTTTCTGTTGATTCTGTTTGGGATAGGATTACTCTACGGCGTTGAAAATGGCTCTTCACGAACCATATTGTTCAATTCTTTTGTGCATTTTTTTGCCCAAGGATCAAAGAAAGCACCTCTAACTGTGTGTTTCAGGTCTAAAAGCATTATTACTGTTTTTGTGAACATCAGTGACAAGCTTCCAATGAAACAGTTTTAATTTATGAATAATACATATACAAAATTACTCTAACATCCCAAGTTTTTAAACTGGCTTGTCTGAGCTGCCATAGGATTTTAATGGACAGCAACCTCTTTGATAACCCTTTGTATTCAGATCTTTTTTTCTTCTTTACTTCTCAGTTTCAAACACTGCAGCTTTTTAGTCTGCTGCTCAGTCTCCCACATCTCATTTTGCATGATGCCTCACATCCCTTATGCGGTTTCTGCCTTCACCATCCCTCTATTGTCACTCTGTAGTCACTGGGTCTTTCTTGCTGGTCATTTCTGTGAAGTCTTTCCCTTTCAACTGTCACTTTTGGAACTCTCCTCCACTAGGAGATAAGTTTTTTTCACTCCAGTGTCTCTTTTGCTCTTAGGGAAGTCAGTTCTTTCATCTCTGTTATCCGGTCAGCTCCCCACTTGAAAGAGCAGTCTCAGTTCTCACTCCCACAAAGTCTTTTGAAGGAACAAGCTCAAACAATGACCTTCCATGCCCTGCTGTTGGGCCAATCTCTTTCCCAAACACCTGAACGCTTTTCTTCTCCCTGTACACTGATTTTATCCAGAGAATATTTCTCTCTGCTTCCACTGACTGATTCAACTGATGCCCACCTCCTACCACCCTGACTGTTGAACCTGTGAGTTTCAAGGGCACGTAACCACAGTTTCACTGACATAAATTGGTTAAATGTTTATGAAAAAGTCATAATAAAAATTACTTAATGACCTCTGTAGCTTACTAGGCAACAGAAGATAATTTTTCTTTAATTTGTGCCAGATTTTTCAATAATAGAAAATAATAGAGAACAACATGTATAATCGTGTTGAGATCACACCAGAAAACAGACGGTCATTTCAAGACTTGTCTCTGAGGCAGAGGTATTTTTTGCTTCAAGCTAACTCAGCATGAAAAAACATTTTGTGTGTCTCTGGGGAATTCATACAGTATGTTCCCTTAAACTTTTATGAAACACCTAAAGTCTAGAATAAAACCTGTGATGATCCTTAATCAGAAATAGCCTAAGAGGTTTTGCTGCAGGAATGCTATAACTTACTTCAGCAAGTGTTTTCAGCTTTGCTTCACAAAAAGAATATTTTGGGGGTTTACATGTCTGCAATATATCTGTGGAATATGGAATACATACAACAGTTAACTTATTTCTCTAAAACTTCAATATCTCCATCAGCCACAACTAAAAACCAACAGATTTTAAATTTATTAATTTCATATTATTATATTTTTTTTCAATAATGAACAAAGACCTGTGAAAACAAATGTAAAATAGAAAGTAATCATAATCACATTTCAAGGCTATCAAAAAATTTAGAAAATTGTCCAAATTACAGAATCATAGAATCACGGAGTCATTAGGGTTGTAAGGGACCTGCCAAGACAGGGCCACCTGGAGCAGGTGACACAGGAACGTGTCCAGGTGGGTTTGGAACATATCCAGAGAGGGGGACTCTATAAACTCTCTTGGTCAGCCTGTTCCAGTGCTCTGCCACCCTCAATGGAAAGAAGTTCTTCCTCATGTTGGGGTGAAACTTCTTGTGTTTTAGTATATGGTCATTGCTCCTTGTCCTGTTGCTGGGCACCACTGAAGAGAATCTGTCATCATTCTCTTGTCACCCACCTTTGAGATATTTATGTGCATTAATGAGATCCCCTCTCAACCTCCCAATAACCAGATCAGTTACCTTGATCTGGAAAATGTGTTAGCAATCTCACAACCAAAGATCTTTGTCCTATTCTTCCACTGAACAGGACTGAAAATGTGAGTCTCTCAACTATGAAAAATTATAGGTGGACGTCTGGGCTATATTTATCTTCTTTCACATTTACAGACCCTTAAAAAAACCTTTGCACTGGAATTGCAGTTCTTAAGAGTAAGAAAGTTCTGTTGCATATATAAATGAAAGACTTTGACTTTTGGGCTAATCTGCGTTGAATTGGAAATGAGAAATTTGAAACACTTCAGCAAGACAGAATCTCAAACTAATGATGAGAAAAGTTTTGTTTCAACAGCACTAAATTCTCTGATTCTTTCACTTTTTCATTTTACTTATTCAAACAAAAACATTTGAACTTTTAAGACATTTTTTTTCCAATGTAAAAAGAATATCCTGCTAATTGTAGAAATTTATTCTTGTTTAAAAGTAAGTTTTAGCAAAATATACATGTTTGCACAGCTCTTCCATGGAAAACTCCTTCTAAATGTTAATGTGTTATGTTTTTTTTATTCCAATGTGAAAATTTCTCCAGACTTGAAAAGGTACTCAAATATTCCTTTAGACTCCTCAGAAAAGGTAATTTAACATTAAAACCATCGGGGCAATGTAACTTCGATTTGTTCCTTGCTAAGATCAAACTAACGTAATCCAGGGTTCTGGATATAATGAAGTGTATGGCAGAGCTAAATCCTAAAGATTAACCCACAATCAGTATTGTTCTTGGACGAAAATACCAGTGTTTTTCAAGATGCCCTTACAAAAAATCGCTTTATATTTTATGTTCAGAGGTATGTGCACAGAATTATAACACTGTCATAAGTAGAGAACCCACAAGCATTATATTGAGGGAAAAGAAAGGTAAATTATAAATAAAATCTGAAAGATTTGAAAAGTGTAAGTAATTCTGCAGGATTTTTCTTTCTCCAGAAGTATAATTTGTTTTTTTTTTATTTAATCAAAGGTCCTTAATGCTAAATTTCCTTCCTTGTAGTAATTATAGCCACATTCAGAACATGTATCCATATGTATCCACATTCAGAACTTGTTCTGCTAAATAAGAATCAGTTTTTCATTAAATTATAAACAGAACTGAAAGTGCAGAACAATCCCTTTTCAAATTAAAAGCAACTTAAATTCTCAAAGTATATTATGTTGTCGTTGTATATTTGATAGAAAATAAATGTCAGCTTGTTTTAGTGCATTGTTTGTGAGATTTCTTTCCATTAAATCTGAATATGTGTTTAGGTTGTGAGTCAATTTTTTAGTACAAGTCATAACTAGATGAGTGAAGTCAAATAACACCGATACAAAAAATTTGTAGACATTGTGTTTAAATGAGCTTGTTAAAAGAATTAAAAATGTGTCCTACTTTTTAATAATGAACATAATATTTTTAGGACATATACTGGTGCCTCTGTATAATTTTCTCTCCAAAACCTTACATTTCCAATTTTATAATATTAAAGAGTTACATCTTTTTGTATTCATGTTAGCAGACAATTGGGGGTGTGGGGGGCAGGAAAGGGTCTGAATTTCATATTTTTCAATTGACTTATTATTAAAAAAATATTTCATTTCCTAATCTTTGGTAAGTTTAAGGTTTTCCAAAAATATTGATGTAAAAATTATGCAGAAGTGATTAGGCCATGGGGTTTTCCCTTCTGTAAGGTTCTGTCATTAATTTTATCTATACCATTTCCTAATGCAATATTCAAGGAAATACTTGGCCAATGGCAAAGGAGAGTGGGAATGGTTATACCATGAATCATACCCATTCACAGTTATATGAAGTCTTGAGGAGAAGTTGGGAAGGTCTTTGGTGGAGATGGGAAGGGTCTCATGAAGCATAATATGTATATCCAATGACATTGTTGAAGTGAGCTTTTACCTGCTGTGTAACAAATCTATTTAAAAAGAGTTGCCTGGATCCTGAAACTAGGCTGGGTGTGAGGGTCTGGGCAGGGAGCACTGGAGAGTGGCAGGGCAGGGGCTGAGCAGGGCTTTAAGTGGGGACATGAGAGAGAGCGCTGTCCTGAGAGGAAGGATGTGGGACAAGGAGAAGAACAGGAGAGGGTGCAAGGGGAAGGGAGAATTAACAGTAGAAGTGGAATGAAGTATCCCCCACTGCAGACATTGGGATATGTCCTGGTCCCTCATTTAGAGGAGTTGTGCCAAGGACCTGATGGAACTGCAAAGGGGAAAGCAAGAAAATCTCTTGCCTTGGCTGTAAATCCCCTAAGCCCCATCAGTTCCTCCCTCATCACTCACTTTCACTCTAACTTCACTTTTTTTTAGTCCACTTTCCCACAATGTCAGAGATGTTCTCTAGGCTCTGGACAAGTCCATCAGGTAATGACTGAAAGGGAAGAAACTTTGTCACTTGCTCACTACACTAACCCTGTCCTTTCCATGTAGCTCTCAAAAAACCCCTCAGCCAAGAAGTTTTGTTTTACCATACAAGTGGTATGGTAAAGATAAACATAGAAGCCAACTTGATTTTGCTGCTCAGACCCTACACTTACTGTTAGAAACAACACCAGTTTATTGATGAAAGGTAAGGTTTGATGTCCTTGTTGCTTTGCTAGGGTACAGCCTGGCAACACACCTTTGTAACTACCTAGTACCACAAAGGTAGCATGATAATATGCAACGGATTTCTATACCACTACAGAAATGGCAACTGAACTGCCCATACTTTACACTAAAGACTATCAATTCATGATCATTGGGCTGGATTTTTTTCTTTTCCATCTACTTCATAGGCTCTCAGTGTAGTCAGAATCCTGTGAGTGTCTCAAGAACAGCCAGCAACAGTGAGCAACCAGGGAAGGTGTCAGCGTAGGCTTGATTCCCGAGTCATCAAGAATAACCCCTCTTATTCCAAACATTAAAAGAAATTACTTGTGGAGCTGGAAAGAGACCAAGTCTTATTTTTTCAGGCTAAGATGAATGCCTAACTCAGATGCTTTCAGGAACAGCAGAAAGGAATGAGTAAGAGTACTGGTAAGTGTCGTAATACACCAAACCTCTCATTGAACAACTGTATTAGCAATGATGAGAAAATCATTGGCGCTCTGATTTCCATGGTGGAGGGAGGGAGTGTAAGTTCTATATATTCTGCACCAAAGATTTCTGAGGCAGACATGACCTTGCCTCAAAAAATGAAGTGTGTTTTTAGAGATAACTGTAGGGGAAAGGATAGATCATATAAATATTCCAAGCCTTTGATCAGAGACACATACTGCAATGTGCTACTTACCTATACAGTATACTGTGGCTGTCTAGGAGGAGAAACTGCCCCAAAAATTCACAATTGTAATCTCAGACACAAATGGTGGTTTTAGTCCCACATGAATGGGACTACAGCAGTTGGTAGCTGTTTATTAAAACACCTGTCTTGGAGTGGCATGCTTGTGCTAGCACATCAGAGTCTAATTTTGCATGTCTATGAAAAATGTTAAACAGCAATAAAAGCTTGCTCATATGAGAAAACACATCAATGAAGTACCTTCACTAATGTATGTTATGAACAATATGAGAGAGAACAATAACTATAAAAAAGCAGATATAATTTGTTTCAGGTTTTTTTCTGAAGTGTGACACAGAACCTTACCCAGAGGGAAAGCTTTCTGTCACCAATAAAACTGGTCACTTCTGTGCCATGAAAATACCTTTGCATTACTTGTGCATTTGAACAAGTCTTTAGTGCATTTAGATTTATTTGCAGTTTTTCTTTCTCTGTCATGCTAGTTACTTGAACACAAAATTAAGTGTGTTTATCAGAACTTTTTTAAGACTTTTAGCTTATTTTTTTTATGACTGCATCTGTTAATAGTTTCTTTTTCCCCTCTGCCCTAACTTTTCTGCGTACTAGCATGTAAATAGGTTGCAAAAAGGCTCTGAATTTACACAAGTAGTATATTCTCTACATACTATGATTTTATACACTCATATTTTTATAAATTAAATCTTTATACATTTCTCTTTATAGATTCAATATCTATAATGTCACAGCGAGTGTTATGTTCTGAAGCATGCAATTACTTACCAAAGTTATTTGAGATGGGTTTTATAATAACTGTTCTGTACATTTGATACCACCATTGATTGTAGAAGTGACTCCAAATATACCATCATTGAAGGTTTCCCTATTATAATACTTTCAAACTGAGTAATTTCATGTTACTTAGTGTCATGCTGTTTCTTTCAGAAGAATAAGCTTCAAAAGGTATGTTTCATCTCTGCCAAAAACAGGGTGCAGGAAAAAATGATGATTTCTGCACAGCACACAATTCAAAATAACGTGATACAGACTTCAAGGAAAGAGTTAATCTGAGACACCAGAAAGATCTGAAAATGTGCCTGACTTTTGATAACAGAACCAAAATGAAGGTATTCTTTTCATGAAGATGGGGTTGGAAAAAAACCCTACTGTTTTTTTCACAGGACAAGAAAATAAACTCTGAAGAAGCAGTTACTTGATGAACTAGGGATCCTGTGGCAAGCCTGATTAGAGATAATATCTTTGTGTAGAGGAAAGGAGACTATGTTACACAGAGTAATTTCCAACATTTCTGGGAAAAAGATTTTTATAGAAGTGAGGGTCCAACATGTTTTGCTGAGTGAAAATTACAAAATGAATATCATTACATGCAATGGCATAAACATGTAGTGGAAGGAGCATCTTTATTTCAGCCTGAAAGGAGAAACCTCAGGAGTGGACACCAGCAGGAGGTGGAGCAGCATTGAGCAGAAAACCTTGCTCTATTGTAGCACTGAGTGGAGACACTCTTTACTCGAATTACTTCCTTACCAGGAGTTTTGGGGATTCATCCCTCCCATTATTCCCTGTGTCTTGCTGGGATCTGTGGCCATTCATTTCGCCTGGGAATGGATACTTCTAGCAGCGTCTCCTTGGCTGCTGGGCAAGGGCTGCTCCTGAGGCTGAGCAGAGGAGGAAGACCTTAGTGCCTCTTCTTCATCCACTTGGCTATCTGCATTGGTACTGTGGTGATGCCTTGATCCCTGTTCTTAAAATCAGAGCTGAACATGGTTAGAAGGGAAAAAGGGGTTTTTACCTTGGCATTTATTTCAAGGATCCCTGGTGCACTCTGTCCAGGTGGAACACTCCGAACATGCACATCGAAATGCCCACCCCAAAATGCACACCCATGATAGATCGGGTATTGAATTATAGGTCTTACAAATGAGCATATCTATCAAAGATTCCCCAATGAGTGAGGCTAAGTGAACCACCCTCCCTGAGGAACCCTCCCCTGGACAGACCTATCTTTTAGTTTACAATATGTGTTCCAGAGAGGACCTTGGTGTCTGAGGTCTCCAAGATGTTTAGTCTCCTAACTCAACAAAACATTAAGTCTAGGAATGTAGGCTAAAAAAACCACTAAGAATACAAAAGGCTATAAAGGTGTATAAAAGAGGTATAAAAGAAAAGGCAAAAAATCATTATGGCATCAGTGGCAATAAATCAGACTATGAGCAAGGGAACTCTTGAAGTAATGCTCTCTTCCAAAGCAGAGGTCAAGGGCCTTGACATGTGACAATATTACTGTAGTCATGGGAAAAATGTTATGCTCTGTGAAAGTAAGTGACATCTTTATAGCTTAAATATTAAGTTAGGTGTGGCCATTCTAATTTTTGCAGAAAAGGCAGTACTTAGTGAGAAGAAGAAGTCAGATCCCGAATCAGTATTCTTGCAGTGGTGAAGTCAGAACATAAATTTTGAAAATAGAGAATGTAATCCAATCCTTTCAGGTCTTAACATCATAACGGAATGTTTCAACAGTGAGATAGGATTTGAGGATGCACCCATGGTCACCAAATAGTCTCCTACTATTTGCTTCTATGGGCAGCTCACAGATACAGCTCATGAAGAGGTGACATCAGAACTAAAATCCATATGAGTCCCTTGAAAACATTAATAACATTTCAATGCATAAAAATTCACTTACAGTGCTAACAGCACATTTTTCATGTTGTGTTTGTGCATTTGAGAGAGATCACCATGAAATTAAAACATATCTTTTCAGAGCAAAATAGATAAGTCAAATCTGCTGGGATCTTGTGATTTGTGAATATTGTGTTCCACAGACTATTCAATCTGTTCATTTGCATAAAAATATTTCAAATGCTTTCCAGTTAGGTCAAAAGTCTTCAGTCTTTAGTTAAGCCTTTGACTTTTCAGTGTGTTGCAATAACCATAACATTAAAACCTTGTAGTTTAATTAAAACTGGACAACCCTGATTGTCCATTTTATTTCCCGAAGCTTGTTGCTTCCCAAGCAAAATTATTATCTGAGCTGCAGTTAACCTGCACTAAATTTGGTGCCTGCCATATTGGCTGCTTGCACATGGTTTTAAAAATAAGTCTTGTAGCTTCTGACTTCTTGCATTACAATACAAACAACTAATGTTAACAGCTCTGAAAAAAATGGGATTTTGAGTGTTCTCCTATTGCATATGGTATCACCTTGCCTCCAGCCTTCAAGTCACTGAAGCAAAGGTGCACTATCCACAAAACATATTTTAATAAAATGTGTAGAAATTTTAGAATAAATCAGAATATCAAGGAATAGACGATTTTTAAGATACAGAGATTTTTAACATACAGTACACAAAGCAAACGGAAGAATAACCCATCCCTACTTTAATATACTTTAATTGGATTTCTCTAAGGTTTTATAGGTTAGAAGAGATACATCCTCATACGTGTTTAACTTTTCCACTGGCTATATTCTTTAGACTGACTGTAAAATAGAGTAATTTCATGGTGTATTTAAGGGATTACTTGGTTTTGCTGAAAATTGGGGTCACTTTCAGAAGGCCCTGGTTGCTAAGTCTCATTCTGTGTTTTGATAGTACATTTTCATTGCACATTCATAGAGTATACTACTTTACATTAATCTATCTGTCCTTTATTATCCCATAGCCTCTTCTTCTTTCAGAGGTTCAACACAGATTGCCTATTCAATTGTAATTCTTACCTCTTTAATGAAAATAAAGAGACCTCAACACTGCCTTAGGCAGAGCTGCATATCTGCCTTCAACTGTACTGAGATTATGTTTGATTTAGGAACTAGCAAATCTGTCACTTCTCTCCACATCCAAACTAGTGCCAGGAACGTGCTCCACAAGAAAATACTTATCTGTGTGTGTGTGTGCATTTTCTGATGACCGTGTCCTTTACTTGACGAAGGAAGATAAAGTGTTCCTTGTGTTTCCAACAATGCATTAAGACTATCTGTAGAAAGATTTATGTCTTCCTCCATGAGACAGGAGCCTGAAGGGGCACAAGGCTCCCGAGGGAAGCATTCAGATTTGAGCTAGACACAGAACAATGTATATTTTTTTATCAGGTCAGTTTCTTGACAGAGCACAGCAAAAAACGTCTTTCTGCTATCACTTTACTGTGGCTTTGGAGAGGGTATGAATTTTGTTGGCTGGTGTCTAACTTAAAATTTTGGTATGTCTTAGGCATCTTAAATTATATTACTGATTTTTAATGTCTTTAATGATGCTTTGAAAATTATATTTCTACTTTACCTGACATGGAAATAGAGCTCCTAAAGGCTTCTGTTAGTTACTGTCAAACTCCCTCTGTGGAGTTTAAAAATGCTCAGAGAAATAATATGATACAATATTCATTCTAGTCTCTCCTAAAAGCTAATTGTTTCCTGATAAAAACATTGCCTTACAAGAGTCCTACTCTTCTGAAAATCTCACCCATAGTATGCATTCAAATAAAGCAGGAGATTTGAATACGAAGCATTTTAAAATGTATTCATGCCCTAGCTACTCAGTTTTGATGTATTTCTTGGAGCTCAGACCCAGGAAAGGGAATTTGCAATGTCTTGTCTAAATGGTTCCTGGGAGCCTCACCAGCCTTACTATTCTGCACATTAAAAGCTGTCTGAAATTTGGAATTCAAAATACTTTTAACAAAAACAGTTTTTAGAAAATTGTTAAGGATAAATTTTCACCCTTCCCTGCTTCTTTAAGCAGATTTATGGGGGTTTTGTATATCAAAAAACACTACTGTTATCTGAAGGAAGGGTTTTCTTAGGTGAAACTCTTAACTGTGATTACCATTAAAAAGCTTGTTAGCCTCACAAACCCAATAAATTCATCTTTATATATACAGCGGGAATCTACATAGCTTTATTTGGACAAGTTTTAAAAGTAGTTTGTACAAAACCACAAAACAAAATCATGCATTTTATGTAATGAATATTTCAGGCTAAATGTATAAGCCATCCAAGAAGCAGGGAGCAGAAATTAATACCTTTTTCCAGTAAGTGCCCTCACTGAGGGGTCACCAGACCTTGTACTTTCAAGCACTTCTTGATCACAAAAGTCCTGAACTATTTCCAACACTGTGTCTGAATTCCAACAGGAACTTGTAGGTCAGGGTATTGCCCCAGCTGCTGGAAATATAGATCTGTCCCTGTGAAGGAATTGAACATGGATAAGTGCTATAAAAAGGGATGGGAAGAGGCATTGTCATGTTCTCTTGATTCTAACATGATTTAGAAGAAATAATAATTCATAATTGCCCCTTTGAGGGGTTTTGTCTTTCTGTTTTGAAGAGTATAGTCAGGCCTGAACTCTGAAGCAAACTTTCTAACTCCAAAGAATGCTGAAAATAATTATTGACACCAAACTCAAGGTTCAAGCATACAGCTAAGGTTTTTCGCCACTGGGATCAGTTGCAATTCTCATCTTCCCAGGGCAAGTGTCTTTTTGTTTTAACTAACTCAAAGCATTTTGGGCCTAAACTAAATCTCTTCACTGATTGCAGTGAACATTCAATCATTGTTCTGTAGGTTGTACCTCTAAATATTATTCTTAAGGATCTTGGTTAAGTATATAATTATTTCTTTCTCAAAATCACAATGGATTATACAACATTGCCTCTGGAGCACATTATCTATTTGTTTTAAGACTGTGACTTCCATAAAAAGTTACCTGTGTTATAACCACACTGGTATTTATTCACAATGAGAAGAATATGGCCATTGCCTGACTGTTTGCTATTATCAAGCTCAAGTTCTATGGAGGATGTTATTGTCTGACAGAGTTTTATAAAAGGACTTCCTATAACCATTGGTTCCTGCATCGTGATCCTCGTAATTGGACATTATTTTCCACATTTTTGTCTTATTTTTGTCTTCCTAGACTCCAGCTAAAAAGCTCACTGTCCTAAAAATTGGATTGCAGTACCTGACCCATAACTCTTCAGAGATAATCTTGGAATTGAATCCATGAAAAACAATGACATCCACTTTCATGGTTTCAAAACAGCAGCTTCAGCTGTATCAATTTTAGAAAGAAATGTGAAAAAATAGACTGGCGAGAGCATAATTTTCCTCTTCCTATTCTCTCTTTCCTCACAGTTCTGTTAAAAAAAATATTTACCATGTAAACTTTTTCACTTGGGAAATGGTTTGGAATTTTGAATACAGGGGCTTAGTCTTTGGAAAGTATATCTAGACCATACTTTGGTGTCTATTAGATCTTTCCTTCTTATTTCCTTTGTGCTGAAAATATAGCCTTAATTTTAAAGAAAAGATTGGTCATTGTTCAAATGAAGATTGGTGGACATACGAATTATTATTTTTCATAAATTATATGAGAAGCAAGAGAATGTGACAATGCTTCTTCTCATCCCTTTTTATAGCACTTACCCATGTTCAATTTCCTCTCAGTGACAGACCTACACTACAAAGTATGAAAGCTTTGTGCCAACATTTCTTGTACTCCTTTGGTCTTCATGCGTTTTAGTTACTCTTCTAGTTTAGTACCTGTTACTTTGTCACACTCAAATTGTCTACCTGAAACCCACTTTTTTCTTTTCTTGTATCTTTTTGCTTGTATCCTGTTACATTCTCTTTCACTATCTCTTTTTTTCTTCAACTAAGAAGTTTGAAGGTGTAAGAAAAAGCTGTCTAGAGGCTACTTTCTGCCATTCTTCCATGCCAACAGACTGAGCACCTACTAATGCAGACTTGATGTCTTCACGTCTTAGTCTTGGTTGCTTCATTTTGTGCCATATTGCAGGAAAGAAAAATTGCTCAACAACTGTATTTGTGCTAAGGGTTTTAATCTTTACTAGCTATCCCGAGTGTGCTGCTCATCTCTAAAAACAGCTTTGCAGCACTTTCTCATTAAGCAACTGTTGCACTGTGCTGTCAGTACTATTTCTCAACAGTCCCTGACAATTCTTTCTGCAGGGAAAATGGGATAAGGTTTCTACATTTTCTGGAAAATGTTCTACATCTCTGAATGTTTGGATCCCTTTTTAGACCTGCTCTCAAAATGAATGTCAGGAAGAGAGCTTGGTCTTGCTTCGAGCTTGCCACACTAAAGCTGTGGTAAATGACTATTATCTGAGAAGACATCTCAGAAATTTGGTACCTGAAAAAAAATTTGTGATAATCTGGAAAGTGTCTGACACACAGGGAAGCCTACCACAAAACCCAGTAGAGTGCTGCCTGAAAGAGGGAAGTTATTCTTGAATTTCACTTGTTCTGCATAGGTTCTTGTAACAGTGCAACAGCCTAGAAAATAATTCTTCTATACTTAACATATACATACATATATACACATACATACATACATATACAAAATCCACACTATACTGTTCAGTGGTTTATCACTTAATCAATGCAGAATTATTAGGCAGAACTGCAGGGGAATATATCAGTCCTTGCTAGTAGCCTAGCACCACTGTGGAAAACATTTGTCAGGCTTTCATTAATTGCTCCTGTGCAAATTATAAATAGTAACATTTTCTTGATAGATTTTATCTTATCTTTCTCCATGTTACTTTAATATTAATATGGATCTGGACAGTTTCTATAGCAAGTAGTATTAGAGATGCTAATCATGGCTATTCATCCAGAGGTTATAGTAGATAATCAGAAAAATGCTGATGAAGCATCTTCTGATATTACTTGAACTTTTGTTCAGTAGATTTTATTACTCCTATTCACAGCAGTTACTGAATAAATTACGTTCATGGTTTTAAGAGTGTACTGATGCTGGATGTTAATTCATGCTTCTTGTAAGAACTTGTAAAATATCTTCTTGATAAAGTGACCAAAGAGAAGGAGTGAATAGTTTTTGGGTTTGGTGAAGTGTTGATCAAACAAACCATTGTTTCTATTTAGAGCGATTTTTTGTGAAATACAAATTAACAGTGTGAAAAGTTCAGAATATATATCTTCGGGAATAATAAAGAGGAGCTATTCTACATTAATGTTAATGATCTGATGAGAAAAATAAATCTTTTTAATAGTCATATTTGGGAACTATAGTTCAAAAGAACAGAAGCTGGGGGAAGGGAAATGCATCATAGGCATGCATAAACATTTTTAATCGGACATTTTTTCTTGTCTTCTAAAATACAAAGCTGAAATCAATTTTGTCAAACCTCATTATTTGGAGAAATCCTGAGGTGTTAAGAAGAGCAGCTGTAATGCCATTTTCTCTGCAGCTCCCAGGATCTGGCATGAGAATTGGAGTTGGTGTCTCTTTATATCAACATATAGTATTATTGTCTTCTGATTCTGAATTTATTTTTTTCCCCAAAAAATCTTCTGCACTTCTGTTATTTAAGTATCTTTAGGTACCTTTTTCTTCAAGCTCATATGAACTCAAACTCCATCTCCTATGATGTACTCAATCTTTCTTGCAGGACAACTTTCTGACCAAGCTCTAAAAGAATGCAGAGTAAGATGGATGTAAATGGAATTCTTCATTGTAAAATATTTTGGATTCAGTATTAGAACTGATAAAAGAAGAAAACCCTCTTCTTTCCATGTCTTTCGAGGAAAAACTCAGGGGCAGAATTTTGGAAAGCTTTGCATATTCATCGCAATTTAGAAAGCTGTTATTCATGAAGAACAAGCGAAGGCTGGTCCCAAAACTTGTTCTGCTGTTGGCTCACTCCTGTCTGCCCACATTTAAAACAAGAATAAACTGAAAATAAATATGTTACTTTTTGGTTGCAGAAAGATCTATTTACACTTGTTTGGCTAGTGCTTTCTTCCTGAATGAATTCAGTTCTTCCATTACTGCAAGCCTTGATGTGGTTATGATAAAGTAATACTGGGAATATCAGGTTCCTTCTGCCTTCTTTTACCTCATGCTGCAGACTCAGGGAAATAATACCATGCATGATTAAAATTGGAAGGCTCCTTCTTGTTGTACTTTGAGTTACTATATAATATAAAAGGAAGATTTTAAATGAAGATTTCAGCATTAAATCATATCTCCTTCCAGTGATGGGCATGGTTAAGTTCTATGACTCTTAGGGAAGCAAATTTAAGCCACCAAGTACTTTGAAAAATTGCCTTATAAATCTGTTAAATACACTACTGTATGGACCCATTTTATACTCTGAAAATATAGTAGCAATTGCTCAGATCTAGATTTTTCATAAAATTTGAAAAAAATTGGATATTTTGAGGATCTACTAATGTATTGAGATCTTAGTGCAATTTAACAAATATTTACTTTTGGAAAGCTTTCCACACATGTTTCTGAGTGCTGTCTCCTATCAAGGAACAAATAATCTTTTTTTTTTTTCTTTTTTTCTGATATATTGGCTGTCAAAATAAATAGATGGACAGAAAATTTCAGTAGCACATACTTCCATGCTTGTAAATAATGCAGAAAACCTACTATGGAAAATCACTTAAGAAAAAGTTGGAAATTAAGAATAAAAGTGGTGTGGTGCAGCTCTAACAACTTCTGCATCTCACATGGCCTTGAGTTCAGCTAACCTTTGTTCAGTGCTAGGTATTTTTCAGACTATCTGGGTTGCTTTGCCCTGTGGTCTTAACATGATGGGCAAATACCAGATATCTGTGCTTCTGTAAGTTGTTCTTTCTTCTGAAAGTCAGGTTTGTATTTGGAACCCCTTCAGTGTACCATAGAACCACAGAATCACAGAATGGATCAGGTTGGAGGGGACCACAGTGGATCACCTGGCCCAACCCCCCTGCTCAAGCAGGGTCATCCCAGAGCACATGGCACAGGATTGTGTCCATGTGGTTCTTGAAAATCTCCAGTGAGGGAGACTCCACAGCCTCTCTGGGCAACCTGTTCCTGTGCTCAGACACCTGGACAATGAAGTTCTTCCTCGCATTCAAGTGAAACTTTCTGTGCATCAGTTTCTGCCCATTGCCTTTTATCCTATTGCTTGGCACCCCTGACAAGAGCCTGGCTCCATCGTCTTGTCACTCTCCCTTCAGATACTTATAAATATCCATAAGATTCCTTCTCTTGTTTTCTCTTCTTGAGCTTTCTCACCCTTTGCTTTTAAAAATATTCCTGTCCCTAAACCAGCCTTGCTGCTCTCTGCTCAGCCTGCTCCAGGAGCCCCACGTCTCTCTTCTCCTGAGGGGCCCAGAACTGGACACAGCACTCCAGATGTGGCCTCACCAGGGCTGAGTAGAGGGGCAGGGTCACCTCACTCGACCTGCTGGCAATGCCCTTCCTAAGGCACCACAGATCTGCAGTGTACCAAAGTAGTATTGTAATTATAGATATATGTGTTTTAATACAGGAAGAAAATTAGGTTTTCATGTTGAGAATTGTATTCCCTATGATATTTTTGGCTCCTGAGTAAAGATTAAAATATTTACCTTCTGCTTGAATAAATGAATAATTCAAGATAGCTTATGATACTATCCTTTTCTACAGATGTTTTTTAAAAATCTCACTAGCTTGATCCTTTGTAAACATGATTCAAAATTGTTAAATTGGTTAAAAGAGATGCTGATTACAAGCCAGATTTCAAAACTTGTAAATACATACAACAACAACAAAAAAAAAATAGAAAAAAGTTATTCTAAGAACTCATTCAAGTCCTTTCACTCTGTGTCATCTTCATACTCCTTAAAAAACCTGCAGTGTTGTCATGAAAAGTTGACTGTTTAAAGAATAAAGGAAAAGCCTAGCTAGAAATGGAAAAGAGAAAGCAATGAGACACTCAAAAATTAAAAACAAACAAACAAACAAAAAGTTTTTCTTCAACATGTCCTGCCAGTATTTTTATGCTTTTCAACTTAATCTATTGGTATCTCTGAATATCTGTCAAAATAGCAATCGGTAAGGAAATAACTCCCTTTCCTTTGTAATTGGTCTGACAAATTATGGGTGGTAATACTCACAGATACTCACAGAGCCACACCTAAAATTTTGTAAAGACATCCCAATTCTCTGGTCAGGCTTTTTTCAAGCATTAGACTGGTTTGAAACTGTGTTCTGAATGCATGGAGATCCTACCTTTAACGGATCACATAACAGCTGGAGCTTTATAGAAGACATGCGTAATGTGGATTAAGTAACTTGAATTACTGGATACAATTATGAATATCTTATGATGTGTAATTATCTGCACAAAGAGCCCATATAATACAATAACTCTGTCCAAGGGGGTCCAGCTTGTCTTTAATGTGATAATAATGTTTAGTACTTTACTTTTATGAAGCTCTTTCTAAACACTAACTAATTAATCCTTACAACACCCTTGTGAAGTGCATGTGCCTTGAGCTTAATTTGTGACATCTGCAGAGGTCAGCACAAGTCACAGTTTCCCTGTGGGAAGGATGGGAAGCTTTGCAGGACTGACCCTATAGAACAGCTGAGGTAGATCTGGTGAATTTAAAATGCTTGCTGTCAATTTGGTCCTTGAACAAACTAGTGTAGCCTCCATACTTAGTATTGCTTAAGTAAATATTGCAGCCTCAAACTCAGGGAAATTTGGCATTAAGGAAGAAGTGAAAAATCAGATTTGTACAAGATAAATGAGAGGAATACAGGGGAAATAGAAAATCCTAAAAACCCTGGCCAATGGAAAATGTCATTACAGTAATTTTGAAAAAAAAATTATTGAAATATAGATTATTGCCAGAGGTTTGCCATTTTTATATCAGGTTGCAACTAGAAAAAGCCAATACAGGCTAGATTCCTTGTTTTGGACAAGTGGTGCAAAAGGTAGGGGGTCTTTCTACGGCAGATGACATCTGAGATCCTAAATAGCCTGCTAGAGTTCAGGTAAAATCATTCCAGGTACAGCTTTACATGGCTGCTCGTCCAGGTAAAGGCTGCTCCCCAAGTCAGCTCCTATCCTCCAAGTGGTAAGTAAAGCATAGCAATCAGTTTCAGAAGTCATTTGGGAATAGTTCATGATTTGTTGTTTAGACTAGGAAATAATTTTTGCTTTCTTACCTGACTGGTATGATAATGTGGCTTGGGGAGAAAAGAAGGAGGGATATGGGGTTTAGATAGTTTTTTTTTTTTCCTTTAAATCAGGTTTGAGTTAGGAAAAGAGGGAGGATAGGGTACAAGTATCTCACTCCTGTGAAAAAAGCAGCTCAGCTATATGAAAAAGGAAAATATATCTTAATACTGTTCAGAAAACCTAAAAAATTCCATATCCTCTCATTTCACTCTTACAAGCAGTATTTTAGAGAAGACATGAACAGAGTTCCTGCAGAAAAATGGGAACCAGCTAAAGAAACAATTGAATACTGAGAGAACCTTAAGTCATGTGAAAATAATTAGTGAAAGATGACATTTGGCTGGGTTATTGTTGGTAACTCTTGGAAGTTCCAACCCACCTGCCACGGACAGGGACACCTCCCACTAGACCAGGTTGCTTAGAGCTCAATTCAGCCTGGCTTTAAAATGCTTCCAAGGATGGGACATCCACAACTTCTCTAGGTAAACTGTTCCAGCACCTCACCACGTGCACAGCAAAGAATTTTTTCCTGATATCTAATCTAAACCTATTGTCTCTCAGTTTGATGCCACTCCCCCTTTGCCCTGTCACTACATGCTCTTGTGAAGGCCCCCTCCACCTTTCTTGTAGGCTCCCTTCAGTTCCTGGAAGGCTGCAAGTAGGTCACCATCGAGCCTTCTCGTTTCCAGGCTGAACAATCCCAGTTCTTTCAGCCTTTCCTTGTACAAGAGGTGCTCCATCCCTCCACTCATCTCTGTGGCCCTCCTCCAGCAGCTCCCTGTCCCTCCTGTGCTGGGACCCCAGGGCTGACGCAGGGGGGTCCCAGGTGGGGTCTCAGCAGAGCAGAGCAGAGGGGCAGAATCCCCTCCCTCCCCTGCTGCCCACGCTGCTCTGGATGCAGCCCAGGACACGTTTGGCTCTCTGGGCTGGGAGTGCCCATGGCTGGGTCATGTCCAGCCTCTCACCCACCAGCACCCCAAATCCTTCTCGGCAGGGCTGCTCTCAAAACTGTTCATCCCCCAGCCTGTGTTGAGACCCGGGGTTTGTCCTGACTGAGGTGCAGCACCTTGTATTTGGTCTTGCTAAATCTCATGAGAACCCCATGGAATCACTACATCTGATACTTGCTTTAATTTAGAACGAACACTCTACTAATTGGTTTTCTGTTTCAGGAGGGAAAAAAACCTAATTGAGCCCACATAAATTTAAGGATAACTATTGATAATAGTTTTCCACTGGTAAAAATGAAACATTTAATATTTAAACCTAAAAGTATGTTCATATTTCAATAATACATTAGAATTTTATTATTCCACTATACTATCATTATACTAGGCACATATATGACATCCTTTTACAACTAGAGACAAAAATAAATAATTGAAATAATGATTCAATACTCAACTCACTTATGCCTTTGTATATGTTTGGCAGGTCACTCCTTGAAATTATTATTTCTCCAACTACATTTCAGCTCCACTTGGGAATATAATGCAAGTTGTTCTATCATAATGGAAGGAAAAATGTGAATATTCTTAAATGTAAAAGCTAAGTGTGTATCAGGTTGTGTTGCACAATGAGATAGCTGAAGTCTAATAATCCAAAACATTATTTTCAAAAGTATTTACAGTGCACATTAATACCACTGAGCTTGTCTGTATTCTCTGTTTGGTATACAAAATGATTAGCTTTATTTTAAATAATACTGCAAACAATTTTTAGACAATGGAATGTAAATTCGGGTAAATTAATATTCCTTCTGGGAGATGATAGATAATTTATGGCATGAATTTTGCAAAATTTAAGTAATTTGAATTAGGTACAGACAGTCTGTTTTTATGAACAGAGGTACCTCAAATTGTTTTCTCTATAATTATTTTGGTTTTTTGTCTCATATTTGTTCCCTACTCAGTTTGTGATAAAATGTTGCCATCGAAGAGCGAAAAATAAACATCGTTTTTGACTACCTTTTGTGTTTAGAAAGCTTTGGTGAAACAGGAAAAAAAGAAAAACGAAAACGCATTTGTAGAAAATGGTATCAACCAATATATATGACTTCACATTATAAATATTTCTTAATAAACTTAGAGTATTCATAATTTTTATTTGAAGAAAAGTAGTTTGAAAGTTTCTACTCTTTGTCTCTGGCACTAGTGAAGAAAATAGCAGGTAAGCATTTTTTGCTAACATAAAAGCAGTTGAATAGTATATAATGCTTTTGACATATGTTGGAATTGGGAATGAAAATGCTTTGCTTTTTTGAGCTTAGGTGTGTACAAGAATCCATTAAAACTCTGTCAGCCTACTGACTCCATGACGAGAAACTAATTCCTTTGGTTTTGGGGAGTCAGAGATTGCTTACCCTGAGGAAAACATACACTCTCTAATGTCCAGCATTTAACTTGGATGCTTTAAACTGGTCCCATTATTACCAGGGACTGGGGCAGTCTGAGCTGAGAGGGCAGGAATGGGTTGCAGTTCCTCTCTAGCCCTGTGACAGGGCAGGTACAGGTGATGCTCCAGCTCTCAGTGAGATCTTTGGTATTTCTCCTTTGAATTTCAGCCCCTGACTGAATCAAAATGACATGAATAACTTAAAAGCAAGCTTACCAATACATAAAAAAAGGTGAGATCCCTTGTAAAACTCTGTTGCAAGAGATGTCCTCTACAAATTCATTATAATATTTACCTGAAACTATGGAATGCCACTATGACTAATGCTACAAATTTAATTGAAGATAACAAAATGAGAAGCATCAAAGCCAAAACAATTACTGTTGACATAAATGTGTCCCCATTCATAACTGTACACAACACTTGACAGAACTTGTTGGTCTTCATA
Source organism: Daphoenositta chrysoptera (assembly GCA_013397915.1). Classification (NCBI taxonomy): domain Eukaryota; kingdom Metazoa; phylum Chordata; class Aves; order Passeriformes; genus Daphoenositta; species Daphoenositta chrysoptera. The sequence goes on from VZRO01007203.1 coordinate 102,157, forward strand.
TATGACTTAGAAGGTAAAAGGTGTTAATAAAGAAAGCTATTGATTATGAAAATCTACAGTATTCTAGATTGCTCCATAATACATGGGAAGGAATTAAAACTTTCTTTTACTTCAACAAATAATCCTGAAGAGAGCAACATTCATACAAAGCAGAGACATTTCTGAAGTGCAATTTTCCCTAACCAGGGAATAAGAACCTGTAATTTTTGCTCTATTTAGAAGGTGGAAAGTGATGAAAAGAGGAAAGTGATGAAAAAATGCTCTAACTACTGTGCATATCTATTATGTTTTTCTAAAATTTTCTCACATTTCTTGATGTGTTCTTAAAGGTTTTAATTTGAAAGAACTGTAACTTTAAAAAAAAAAATCACCATCTTTGAATAGAAAAAGGAAATTCTAAAAGAGAACATACTGGCCTGAAGTAGCTTGCATTCACTTATCAGGTTGAAACACTATATGAAGATCTTGACTGATATTTAAGAAAATAAAAAAGATATTCATGTCAAAATTTGAGAATAATAGTGAAAATGTCCTGGGCAAATAATTAGGACATAAAACTACAGGGACTGGCTACCCTGAGAGAGAGAAATTGCACTGAGTGTTTTGATGGTTTTGGCTTTAAGCTTCAGTAGCAGAAGAGTTTCAAGAGAAAGGGAGGAGAAGACATTGCCCTGCAACACAGGCTTGCTTTTCATTAAAGGAGAATAAGGGCATATTCTGATTAGCAGGAGAAATAATTAAAGCAATTCTGTATTCTCAGAGGTCACAAGATCAGACTTTGATATGATCCCAAATGCAATCCCTGTAGTAATGATTAGACATCTTATTTAAGGAAAATACATGGATACTATGGCTGGCGATATAATCATATGGATTACACTCTTAATTATTTTTATTGTCTTCTTTGAAATTTTGTGACTTTTATATATTTTCTAACAAAAAGGGGGAAAAAAGTATAGTCAACAGGTAATTTAATGCTCCTTTTGAAGACCTTAGCAGCTTTCTAAAGCCTTGCTATGAATCACAGTGAAGGAAAAAAAAAATCAACCTGTAGGAGGGGTTATTTTAATTTAATTTTCTTTTCCATTGACCCTTTCACTTTCTAGATTTCAGTGCTTTCCCCATGAAATAAATTTCATTTAATCTAAGAATGAGGACTCTTAATTATATTGGAGGAGATCTTAATTATGTCATTTCCAACAATGGTGGAACTTCTTTTTGTCTGAGACCAATCAAAGGTAAAAGAAGTCAGAGTGCACTTTGGAAATAAATTGGAATAGTTTTCTGCTCTGGCAATTTCAAGCCAAGCAAATAGTACTCAAAGAACTGATGGTCTTCCTCGATACAATTTTAAGGTCTGAAAGTTTCTTTTATATCAGGTGTATGTTTATTATATCTACTCATTAATTTCTAATCATACCTACTGGGCTCCTGCACAAACTCAGAAGGGATGAGGAGACATAAATATTAACCATGATCAACCACTCCAATTGCCCAGTGCTTCCCCTAAAAAGCAGCTACAAAAAAAAATATTCCTTCAGATAATTTACATCTTAACCTTTCTTTTGTCAGATTTTTTTATTTCCTGAGTTGGAGACGGTGCTGGTTTGGGAAGGCATAGGATTAATTTTCTTCATAGTCACTAGTATGGGTCTGTGTTTTAGATTTATGCTAAAACAGTGCTAAAACCACAGGGATGTTTTCATTACTGCTGAGCAGTACTTACACGGCGTCAAGGCCATTTCTGCTCCTCACACCACCCCACCTGCAAGAAGGCTGGGCATACACACGAATTTGGGAGGAGACACAGCCAGGACAGGTGACCCCAGTTGACCCAAGGGATATTCCAGAATATATGGAGCCACTGTCAGCATACAATACTGAAGGATGAAGAGGGAACAGGGGATGTTTGGAGTGATGGTGTTTGTCTTCCCAAGACGACGTCACCTGTGACAAAGCTGTGCTTTCCCAGAGATGGCTGAGCACCTGCCTGCCCATGGGAAGTGGTGCAGGCACTTGCAATGCTTTGTTTGCATGCGTGGCTTTTGTTTTCCCTATTAAACTGTCCTAAACTAAACCCATGATTTTTCTCACTTTTGCCTTTCTGATTCCCTCCCCCATCCTGATGCGGGGAGAGTGAGGGAACATCTGAGTGGGGCTTAGTTGCCAGCTGGGGTTAGACCTTGACAAGGTCTATGCATGTGATTATAGAAGTTGATAAGAGAAGAGAGACATACAAACATTTTCAGAAACAAAAAAACTTAACATCTTGTTAAGCAAACATAAAAAGAAAATATTTTTCTCTTTACTGGAATATAGTTTTAAACATAATACCAGAAGTCGGACTGTACAGACAACTAGGATGAAATGCTCACCCTGTACAACTATCAGTGAAATGGCTCCTAATTTTCTTTGAGGCAAAGATATATGGTAACTAGCTTTCCTAGATAAACACAGGGGATATTCACACAAAAATTTGAGATTTCAAGTATAAAAGGTGCTTTAAAGAAATTTAATTTTCCCTATAATATTCTAATTTTTCTCTTAGGAACATCCTTATGTTGCCTTCCAATGTGCTGTTTGATCTTCATAAGTTTTATTACTTAAGAGTATAAATCAGTTCTTATATGTTTCAATAAATCTTTTTCTCATTTCAATTGATAGAAGAATATATGTAAATTAAATAATTCTGTGGTTCAAGCATAGCACATATAATATCGCACAGTGTTCTACAACATGCTGCTTTTTTTTACACAGAGAGAATATCACAGCTTCCTTTGAGATAGGGATGGACCTAGTAGATTGACAAAATTTTAAAAATTTAAATTAATAAAACTAAGAATTGAACCAGGGACTGTAGAATTCCTGAAGGATCCATAGCCTTGTCCAAATCCTTTTTATATGGTTTTTCTCACCAAAAAAAATGCTCTTATCAATTCTGTTCTCAGGTTTCTATCCTTCTGTAACTATGTGGGTATCTGTAAATTAAATACTTTTTCTGGAAAAAGTGGATGAATTGGCCTAAATTAATATATTTTTCTTTCTGACTGAAAGCGTAATGATAAATGTTTGAGAATTTGTGTATTTCTGCATGCAGCCTCTTTCAATTTGCCATACCAGCTCTTTTGTGGTTTTATGTCAAAGTGTCATTTCTAGGTAAACACTTTACTGGTGTTTTGATTTACCTTTCAAATAATTCACAACTCAAAAAATAATAGTTTATAAAAAACCAGATTGTGTTCTATCTGTAAGAATGTATCATAAACAATATTTGCACCTTGTTAGAAAACCATAAGCAGTACTTGGGCCTGAGTACCTTCTTTTTGCCACCCTGGAAGGATTTTCTCCTTGCAGAAAGGGAATTGGCTTGGCCACTGAGGAGTCCTAAACTAACAGCAAAATAATTGTTAAGTGTTGGAAAAGAAGAATGTTGCAGGCTGTGACATTTGGAAATAATCTGCAGGTTATAGACATATACAGTCTTCAGGATACAGTGATCACTGAGGGTATATGTCTTACTATTTCTATGTACTTGGGATGAACAAAATTAAATCTCCCCTATAAAGTGGAAACACTGTTGCTCCCATGAGGATATGGGATTTACATATTCTTATCACTCAACCTACAATAATATTCCCTAAACAGGCTGGTTAATTAGCTGGGGGAAAAACAATCTCCTCCTCTTCCTGTAATACATAGAATCATAGAATTATGATTTAGAAAAATTGTCTATAACTGATTTCTGCATGCTATTTTTTTTTACCTGAGACTCAGAAAAAATGCCTCGAGTAATTTTTGTAACTTACAAAGTCTCACACATGAAGTCACAGATTTAATTTAGATGTGTAACGGAACAGAGTTCTAGAAAAAAAAGGAGATTTTTCTTGAGATCTGCAGTTAGTTTTTACTAGATAGATTGTGGGAGCCCTGAAAGCAGAGAATATTTCCCTGCCTGTTTTGAAGGGTTCTACCCCCCTGGACAACACTGTATTTGACCTTTATCCATGGAGAAAACTGCCGACTCTTTGGGAAGAACTAGAATCTACTTCAGTGAGAACTAAATAATAGAGTATTATGTAAGGTTATCACAGGGTGAAAAATCTAAAGGTGTTTGGTTTATTAATGTAGTAAATAGATAAAAAGCAAAAATCCAAGATGGAGGATTGTTGTTGTTTCTAGGCTTTCTTCTTCTAGTATGCCATATTTTGCAGTAGTGGGCTCCTAAAAATTATTGGATGAAAAATTCCGCAGTTCCTGTATATGTGACTAAAGCATTTGTCTAACATTGGTAGAAAAGTGAAAATATCTTTCGTTTTAAGCTTTAATTGTATGATTTACCTTTAAGAAGTCCGTGTTATCTTGATAAGCATGCATTCTCAGCATTCTACGGGCATTCTGCTGCACTTCTCTGGTGTGTGATGTGTCTGGGCCACACTAGTGACCTTACTTCTCTGATAAGACTTAATAAACTATCTTAAAGCAGAGAGTGCTGAAAGTTTCTTTAAAATCACTCCCCCATCAGGAGGGAAAACCTGGCTTAGAGACACAGCTAAGTCAGGAGCTGGGGTCCACAAAACATGAAGTACTTTAAACTAAATTCAACACCAGGAGAAGTTTAAATAATTTTTTACATTATTTGGTGGTTCTAGGCTTGACTATTTGATATAGCCTTTCCATGGTTAATTCCACATATCCATGAAATACAGGATGCTTGTTAGAGCTTGACTTGAATGGCCATCCATTACTGCTGTAAGTGTTCTTAAAATCGAATAACAGCAGTACAACTGGTACAAAAGAAGGTGAAAATATCCTACAGGAAAAATTAGATTTCTTGTAGGTGAGAATTACACAAATGGAGTATCACAATTAAAAGGTCATATATTCGATAACTGCTATGAATTTCTGCCATAAAGTCGTGGCTAGCCAGCAGAAAATGTCAAAGGAACATTAGAAGATGACTGTAACTGATTTGTCAGTGGGACTATGACCTATTGCTGGTGCACAGGCTGTGAAAAAGGTAGATGGGAATATTTCCCCTCGTTCTGCCTATGTAGCATACCACATAATGGTAACAAACCTAAAAAGTGGTCGAACGAGATTATTGAGAAAATCCTATGACAAGCTGGTCATGCCACTTTAAGAAAGACAGAACTCTTAAGGAACTGCTGTTAAAAAGGCCTAGAATGGTGCTCTGTGGCATGGAGAGACAAAACTAGAAAGGCCTGGTTGGCTTATCTTGGTAAAATTAGGGCTGAGTAATTGTATGAGCATTCTCTTTAATCAATATAACAGGAACCAACTTTAGAAAGGGTAAACAAAGAAAATATTGGCAACAGAAAACAAGAACAAAGGAGAACTCCAGGAAATAGCCTTTCAAAGTTATAATGTTTCCTCCCACACCTAAGATTTGTGATTTTTTCTGATTTATTCACACAGAAAATTCTAACTTGCAATGCAATGCCAGGTTGTTCTATGGTGACATACAATTATGGATTAGAAAATACATATATCTCACCAGGAACTGACACAACTCTCAAAAGATCAGAGATAAGCAATTTTATCCTGTTACCTATTTAATCTATGTTTCAAATCAAAGATAGCAGATGACCCAGCTAAATATGGAAAATTTAAATACCCAGTAAACATCCTAATAAATTGCCTGCCAGCAACCATTTAAAAAATTACTGCACTTGGAAACACTGAAATCACCTAAGCTGTCAGGAAAGCAAAATTCATTTATAAATGATTTATCAGATCTTAATCTATGACATGTATTATAGATATTAAATAATTTTTCTGGTTAGTACATATTCATATATTATACATACGTTTAGCTGATGGAATTCCATCATTAAAAAGGATGGGAACTACCAAAAATCCACACTAGAGTAATACCAATGTAGAAAAAAATAGGACTTTTTAAGACCAGCAGTAAATGCATTCCTAAAGGAACCAACGGGCAGAAAGCCTAGTATTTCACATTCCTGTAGTAAACACCGTAATGAGGTCCCAGTTCAGGACAAATATTTATAGAACTGCCTTACACACTTGTTAATCCCTTCCCCCATAGCAGTCACAGCACAGCTCTTCATGTATAATGGATGGCTTTGCAAATGCGGATGAAATTCTTGTCTGTGTGAGAGACAATAGCTTTCAGAAGACTGTTAAATGATAGACGAGACCTGAAATCATCATGAATAAAATAAAAATTATTAATGTATTCAGTAGGTTTGAATGTTTATTTTGATGCCAGGTTTTTTTCAGACAAAAATATTACAACCCTCTTTCCCAAAAAAATATCTTGAGTAGAAAATACACTACTATGGCTTTCTTTACTTACAAAGCTCTCTATGCAAAATGAGGTGTTTATTGAAAACAAAAACCTGGTTTTGTCCAAAAGCTTTTTAACTATTCTGGCTTGTACCTGAGTGGCTGCTTTTATTTCTTTGCTGTCAATGCATTTTTAATGTTTTTAAATTGCCTTGTTCTCACTGACTTAGGCTGAAATTCTGCTGGCACCATCTGTGAAAGGTTGCCAAATAGTGGTTAATTTGCCACTGCTGATTTCCCAGTGGAAGAGACAGGTTTTCCCAAAGTAACTTTATGCATGTAGAAGCAAGAGGGCAGGAAAATCAGGAAAGTGGGCAATTCAACAAAGAGAACTAAGGAGAGTAAAATGAAGAGATAGATATTTTTGATGTAGGTGCAATAATTTTCTGCCAAGAAAGCAGAGGCACTTTCATCTCCTCAGTCTATTCCTATCCCATTTCCAAAGGATGAGAGCAATAACAGGATGTCAGTAATGTCTCATATCTGTGACAATACCTGTTATTAGCCATACACAGACACAGAACAGCTGATTGTAATTGATCCTAAATCTTTATAATTTTTTTTTTTTTTTTAAATTAGAGACAATTCTCCAATCTGCCTCTGAGATTTGATGCCAGAAAAAGTATTTCTTAGAGCTTAGGGCTGTAAGGGGACAGAGATCTAGTTAGATTCCATTTATCACAAGATATTAAATGTCATCCATATAGCCAGTAGGAAGCCTAAATATTTTAGACTCAGTTTGTGAAACTGAATTGTGAATCAGAACCAGGGTATGTGACTTGAAGATCTGGTCCCAGCAGGGAACTGGTTAGGTAAGATGCATGCAACTGAACAGAAAAAGAAAATCATATCCCACACTGAAACAGGATATTTTATTGTCACAAAAAAAAAAAAAAAAAAAAAAAAAAAAAAAAAAAAAAAAAAAGACAAAAAAAAGTGAAACAAGAAATGCAAATAATTTTAGCTTAGGAGGTAAGGAAAGAGTCCTTTCTCCTGTTTTATTTCATAGACTCATATTCTACAATGTCAGAATTTTCTCTGAAACTCCTGATGATGTATAGCTTCTTTCAGCCCTCATTGATTCCTGTAGTTCTGTGTGCATTTAAGAATTCAAAGTGGGTGTGGTGGGTTGGCCCAGCTATCAGCCAGACACCAACACAGCCCCTCACAGAATCACAGACTGGCTGAGGATAGAGAGGACCTATGGAGGAAATCTGGTACAAACACCCTGCTCAACCTACAGCCAGTTTTCCAGGATGGCTATTGAATATCTCTAAGGGAGACCCTAGAACCTTTCTGGGAAAACTGTGCTAGTGCTCAGTCACTCTCACAAATAGAAAGTGTTTACTGATGTTTAGAGGGAACCCCCTGTGTTTTAGTCTGTATCCACTGCAGCTTGTCCACGGTGCTTGGGCACCACTGAAAAAAGCCTGGCTCCCTCTTTACACCTTTCTTTCAGGTACTTACATACATTGATGAGATTCCTCACTGAACCTTGTCTTCTCCAGGCTGAATAGTCGCAGCTCTCTCAGCTTTTCCTTATATGACAGGTGCTCCAGTCTCTTTGCCATCTCAGTGGCCACCTTTGCTGGACAGTATCTCCAGGTCTCTAAACACTGGGTAGCCCAAAACTGAGAGCACACTCATTCCCATTTGCTCTGGAATGGGGAGAAAAGAGAAAGAAGGCAAGAAAACTCATGAATCAAAATAAAGTGAAGCAAAAGATGTATGCTTGGGCAAAGAGTAAAAAAAAAGGCACTTTTCAGAGCTCCTCATTAACAGGCAGTTGTCCAGCCACGTCCAGGAAAGGGAGACCTCAGTATTCACAATGCTTACCTGGAAAGAAACCATAACCACACATGTACCCCCCTCCTGTCCTTTCCTTGAGCTTTTATTGTGAGGGATGACATCATATGAAATGGGATGGGATGGGATGGTGTAGGATAGCCCTCTGGTCAGTTTGGTCCTGGTTTTTCCCTTCTAGCCTCTTTCCCACTCTCAGCCTACTCAGGTGGCCTGCAGAGTGGGAGAAAGAAAAGACCTCGATGCTGCATGAGCACCGTGCAGTAACAGCCAAAGTTCACTGGTGTCTTTACAGCACTAGTTTAGCCACAAAGCCAAAACACAGCAGCATATGGGCTTCTTTGAAGGGATATTAATGCTGCCAGTCAGACCCAGCAGCAGTTATAAATGGAGAGACTTTTTACATGAGCATTTTTGAAACAAAAGCATGAAATGAATGAAGATAAACAAGAGAAGGGGGGAATATAGCATGTTTCTAACATAAATAATCTTGGATGTTCATTTTTCCTTAATCTGAATTCTGTGGGATTGAGAATGTTATGGAATCAGATCTGATTGCAACATGGAAAAAGACACAAACATCCACAAAGGACTTAGTAGATCCTGAGAAAACTTACAAAAATAAATCCTTCCTCAGAAGTCCTGCTTTTCATTCTGACCTTCACTTACCTATCTGATCTCAAAATCAAACGAGCTTATTAAAGTGCTTGTCTACGCAAGACTGTTCTACTGGCATTTATGCTTGATTAGAAATGACTGGGTAAGCTCCCAAATAAAAAAGCTAGGTTCATGTTTACCTACTGCTGCTGGAAGCCTAAAAGTTCCTGACACAAACACAGCCTCTAGAATTAGGCACTGCAGTAGCAATCATAGGGAAATTTTGCAAACTGAGCAACCAATTTTGTCTTTTATACCCAAATTCTGAAGGTTAAGGGCAAGCCCATCTAAGTCTCATCAAGAAACAAATGCAGACTGAATCATCAACTCCATACTGATGCCACTGCATTTCCTTTTGCTTTTTTTTCCCCTCCATTTTTATTCTTCTTAAGTCCTTTTTACTAAGCTCAATAGTGGCTTTTTTTACAGAGTTCTGTGACATGGCACTCTTAGCAAATGCACTTGTGATTCCTACCTAAAAAGTGCATTTCTGACAGCACTATACAGTGAATAGCTGGTTTAATGCCACAATTTATGTAAGAACGATTCAGCAGCACACATTAAGACAGGTCTTTAAACTAAACTGAATCAATGTGTGGTTCAGAAATTTAGAACCAATTACAGCCTCTTTATATTAAAATCTGGTGCTCAGTCATTAAATGAAATATTTTACAGAGTCTGACAGAATTGATGAAATAATCTGTTATGAGCTGTGTATCATCTCATTTGTGACAGACTTATTTTCCAGGTCAGAAAAATTCTGTCTTGCAAATTATGGAATTCTTGATTCAGGAAACGTGAATGGAGAAGTTTCAAATATGAATTTCTGTGCTATGATCAATGAAGTAAGGCGAGGTTGAATAAAATTAACTATCAGTTTTAATGAAACAAATATTAGACCATTACAAATAAAAAAGCTTGCATTTTGTGAAAGAGATTTTCGCTGTTATACGTGGAACTGTAAAAAATACAGTGATTGTAAACCGAAGGCTATACTATAGAGCAGACAAAGAGGACAAACTACATTGATTTAAATTCTGGAGTTCCTGTATATTTTAATAAATGTATTTTCAAAACTTATTTATATGTATTTTATACTCATTTGTATTTAGGTGTAAAATATTATATTTTCCCATACCTTTTAATTGTCTACAACAACACAAATTTTATAGCTACAACAAGCTTTGGGGACTGTTGTACATCCAAAACTACTACATCAGGGAAGCTACAATAACATTAATAAAACACATGTAATTGACATTTGTATATTTCCTTTGTTCTTTCTTTTTTATATATTTTGTGGGTATGTTTCATTTGAAATGTCTTAATCTTTCGAAAAACATATAAACTCAAACCATTTTCCACAGCTTGCTTTTCTTTTTGTGGTTGTGATAAAGAATGAAGTTAAACCTTAATCTCTATCCTAATATTAGCCATGAGCTAAAAATATTTCTTAAAACTAGTGGCAAATTGTAAAAGTCAGAGCTTCATTAGATGAAAAATATCAGCACCAAAGAGGCAACAATTGTGTAGTCAGTAATTCTTAAGGTTGTTGTCAATTGTGTGTGAGATAATGCAGGGATAACAGTGGAGGGAGACATTAGAAATTAAAGCAAAGTATTAGATTCCTTCAGTGAAGAGAAAATTTTTCAGTTTCTGCTCAGCGTAGCACTGTTCCTTAACTAAAAACCTTTAAAGGAACTTCTTCACAAAAAATAACATCCACTGTTAAAAGCTCTCTCTGATGCTGGAGATTTGGGTGAAGTAAACGCTCCTCTGACTTAGTACAGAGACAAAAGACACTTGAGTCAAACCTCTCCCTTTAATATTCAAAGGTGTTCTCCTTTCTTTAGAAACAGCTCTTTTATTTTTTTTTCTTAATCCATTTTACAGGTAATGTTAAGGCTGTTTCTCTAGCTATTGCACCTTTCTATGGAAGGTTAATTAACTCTTTTCCTGTTACTTCTGTGAAATACTCATAAACAACCATTCTTACATGTAAAATGAAACACTATATATTTCTCATTTAGACTTCTTTATTTAAGAGGAATTCAAAACGGTACTTATTAAGACTATTACAGGTGGATTTGATTTATTCTGTTTTGATTGTAGTCTGCATCAATTCCTTCATGTAAGTCCAATAAATATTTCTGTCTGGAAGCTCTGACACAGTGTAAGGGAGAATAATGAAACCACATGTGGGAGCATGAAACCATTTCTCATAAAGTGAGATTTGCCTGCTTATGGAATGAAAATAAAAGGGGTAAGATTGGGTATCTATCTTTTTGTTCAGATCTATCAAGCTCTCAAATAAATTCATATTTAATCGGAAATAATACGGATAGATAGTTGATGATAGTAATTGCATACTGTCATAAGTTTACAGTTGCACTCAAGTAGGATATGACATGCAACTGATATTTTATGAATATAATTTGCCACCTCGTGAAAAATTTTAAGATTTGGTTCATTGTCAAACACTGGTCTTTACATGGTGGCCTCTGTGTTTGTGGAGTTGTGACCATTACACAACTCTGATACTGGTAAACCAGTTTAAGTATCAGAATGTCAATATATAAATTCTTAAGGCAGTAGGCATTCCTTTCTTCCTTTTTATCTTTTCTGGTTTTCATTTGTGTAACGGGTTGGGTTTTAATGAACAAGTTGAAACACCAGCTGGGATTCAGTTCACTAATTTGTTTTTGTGAGATACAAATATATAAATTAGGAGAAAAACATGGCAAAACAGGCCTACTCACTTCTAAACAGTATAAAGATAGTTTATTGTTACTAGGTAAAATTAACAGGAAAAAACTACACCAAGAAGGTAAAAAGGAAAAAAAAAACACATTCCTTCTTTTGCCAATTCCTTCATGCTCTCCCCCCGGAACTTTTTCAAAGCTCTCAGACCTCCTCATAGGTTTCTCAAGAGAGAGGACAAAGAAATTAACAAAAATGGAATTTCTGGTCAGTATTAGAGTCCTTAAAAAGTCCTTCCACACTCCAGGAAAAGAAAGAGGTCCTCTTTGCTTCTGTGTGGGTCCAGAACTGTCACCGCAATAGTCTATCCGGTCAGGGACATCCTATAGCACTGAGCATCCAAAA
>VZRO01007203.1:114399-141546 GCA_013397915.1 Daphoenositta chrysoptera
CCCCCGTCCGTCCCAGACGCCGCCGCCGAGTCAAAGAGGCTCTTCCAGGCTTCTTGCCAGCTTTAAATATGCACAATGGCAGAAGCGCTTATTGGATTAGAAAGCTGCCAATTAATTTTCAGCTCCAATCCACGACAATTTGTTAACCTTTTTTTTTTTTAATAGATAAAACTAGGTAGAAGGATTTCCTTTGAGGGTTTAAGCCAGCATCTATCTTACAATTCAGTCATCCCAGCTGTTGTTCTTCACACCTTGATACGTGTCCCTCAGGGGTCCGTATTGGGACCAGTGGTATTTAATATCTTCATTAATGATGTAGACAGAGGAATTGAGCATACCCTCAGAAAATTTGCAGATGACACCAAGCTGAGTGGTGCAGATGACACTCCTGAAGGATGGGATGCCATCCAGAGGGACCTAGACAAGCTTGAGAAGTGGGCCTTTGGGAATTTCATGCAGTTTAACAAGACCAAGTACAAGGTGCTGCACCTCAGTCAGGACAACCCCCGGTCTCAACACAGGCTGGGGATGAACACATCCAGAGCAGCCCTGCCCAGAAGGATTTGGGGTGCTGGTGGGGGAGAGGCTGGACATGACCCAGCCATGGGCACTCCTAGCCCAGAGAGCCAAACGTGTCCTGGGCTGCATCCAGAGCAGCGTGGGCAGCAGGGGAGGGAGGGGATTCTGCCCCTCTGCTCTGCTCTGCTGAGACCCCACCTGGAACACTGCATCAGCCCTGGGGTCCCAGCACAGGAAGGACAGGGACCTGCTGGAGCAAGATCAGAGGAGGCCACCAAGTTGATCAGAGAGATGGAGCACCTCTTGTACAAGGAAAGGCTGAAAGAACTGGGATTGTTCAGCCTGGAAAAGAGAAGGCTTAGGGGTGACCTGATTGTGTCCTTTCTGTATCTGAAAGGAATGTACAGGAAAGATGGGGTGAGACAATTTACAAGAGCATCTAGTGACAGGACAAGGAGAATGGTGTCAAACTGAAAGAGGGTAGATTTAGATTAGATTTCTTTACTGTGAGGGTGGTGAGGCACTGCCACAGGTTGCACAGAGAAGTTGTGGATGCCCCATCTCTGGAAGTGTTCAAGGCCAGGTTGGATGGGGCTCTGAGCAACCTGGTCTAGTTAAAAGTGTCCCTTACCATGTCAGGGGGATTGGAACTAGATGATCTTCAATGTCCCCTTCCAGCCCGAACCATTCTATGGTTCTATGATTTGGTAGTCACAAGACATACAAAAAGATGCGTTGATGTGAAATGCAGTTTCTCTTTGTTTCTTTTGCTGTTCAAGACTAGTAGTTCATGTTACAAAGGCAATAAATTAAAAAATATAAACCTGAAAATGCTCAAGAATGTTGGAGAAATATTAAATTTAAAGTCTGTATTGCAGTTGAGGTATAGAGATTTCATTTTTAAACTTCTAAGAAGCTGTATATATATACATATATATATATATATATATATATATATGAGAAATAAACTCCATTAATTCATTTGTGGGATATGGAAATATGAGTTTTAGAATCCAGAGCCAACTATCTACATTATTGCTCTTCACATGAGGGCTTTTTCATGCTTGAGCTTCTGTTTTAATTTGGGTTTAGGAAAAGGTACCAAATTAATTCAGCAGCAGCATAATGCATCCCTTAAAGACAGAGGTTAGGTTAAATACTTCATAGCAGTGATTCCTAGGACAACAATTACTGCTAATAAACCTTGAGCTAAAGGAACCTCATAAATACCATGGCAGAGTAATTTATTTCCAATAGGGAATTACTTCCACCTCCTGTCTGATCTGTGACTATCGCAGAAGTAAAAATAGAAAATATAGATAATGAAATTTCTCACAAGTTTTTCTTACAAGATTTTTTTCTGGAATATAAGCAGCTATTCCAGGATATCCTGGTATATATCCAGGATTCCCACCCACTTCTTATAGTAGTTAATAGGAAAAAGTGAGAGATGTATTTATAATTTGATGAGGTACTTTCAAGAACTTTTGAAGTTTTAGAACTCAAATCTTAGAGATCATCCTCTGCAAAAGGATAAAATTTCAAAATCTACCACCAGATTATTAATAGCAAGGGACTAATCGAGATATAATGATTAAATATCCTTTTATTAGGTCATATTGACTGTTAGCATTGAGAAGCCACCAGCTGAAACAGTCTCTGACAAAATCTTTTGTATTTCTCTGAAGCAATTCTTCTCTATTTTAAAATTAATCTGAAGGAGCATAAGAAGAGTCAGGTTAAACTTGTAAATGAACAGTCTCTCTTTCTTTGTAATAAGGATATTGTTAGGTCTTCTATAAAATCATCAGAACTTTTCTGCACTTAGAATATGCTTAGGTAGCCTATTGTCCAGACTTCAGCTGATTTCAGTTATCACATTCAGCGTCATGCTTTCTTACTAGTTTTCACCAATGCAATTTCCACATCACATATTTAATTTACTTTGAAGTCTGACTGGGCTAATACAATGTTTGGTATTAATGGTTAGGGGCTCCATCTCCCATTGATCTTATGAATTAATAATTTCAAGTCTTCTGCTCACACTTTAATTCACATAGAAAGGTAGGAATGCTTTTTGAACCACAAATGAGTGTTTTGCTGCTTGCCTTTTTGGTTGCATTGTATTCAGAGCTGGTGTACCACTACAGAATATCCCCAAGAACAATGGTAAGGTTTTTCCCCTCATTACTCAGAAAATATGTACATGTTCATTTCTGACAGGTTGCACTATATAAACCATACAGTTTCAAATCATCTGACAGGCAATCTAACAACTACCATAGCAAGACCATGTGCCAGTTCTCAGGAATACCAATATTTACTGTCTTCAGAAATGCCTCTTGGTGTGTAGAGAATGAGCAGCAACATAAAAGCTTTCAATTGATGTCTGTCCGATGATTTTTCCACTCCATTTTTCTTCCAGAGACAGTGACCTAGTAATAATGAGTGAAGATAATAGGCATTATGGCAGGCAAAGCTGGCAACTTACAGCTTTGAGTTTTACTTTGGAAATAAAAGTAAATAAAATATTTTTTATTTTTTTCTCCCTCTTTTGAATATCGCAAGAAACAAGTCAGCTCTCAGAAACTGTCAGGTCCAGTGCTCCATCTCCTCTGCCAGGAGTTCCCATGGCAACGTCTTTAGCTGCAGTAAAAGGAATTACAGATAGATATTTAATTTTTTTCCCCTGGCTCCCCTCTTCTCCTCCTTTCTGTGCCAGTTCATAAAAAGTGTTGCTCTCTAATCTTTGGGGCGCTGAGAATTGCTATTGAGCCACCCAGCTACATTTCCTCTGTTTGCTGCATTTGAAAAGTCTGTCCTAGTTCCCCTCTGTCTCTTGGGTGTCTGATTTAAGACATCAAACAAGAAAAAAACGGCAAGAGAGACTTTCAAGAGTGGAAGTATTTGTGGGGGGAAGATCCTAGCCCAAAGCTGTCTTCAGTTCTGGTGCTTGAAAAACACAGCATGTTCAATTTTTTTTTGTATTGACAGCAATTTTGCAAGGAGTGTGGCTATAATCCTAAAAGATAAGACATCATACATGAACTATAGCATCTAGAACCATGACTGCAGAATACTTGCAGATGCCCAGATTTGTGTCAGTGAATTGTGCTCTGAGGAGGTTGGTGTTTGCGTTGGCCACATTTGGCAACTGATAAAGGCTTAGAGCGCAGCAATTATCTGTGAGAAAATAACCTAAAGGTAGGTGAATTTTTTGGAAAATTTTGTAAAAATATCAGCAAACTGTCGCTCAAGAATCAATTAAATTTTTTTTTAGCATGCAGGCCTAGTAGAAAGAAAAGCACAGTGACAGGCATACAACACCCAACTCTTGCTCAGTCTATAGTTCCAGTGAGAGCATAAATGCTGGGTGCTCTTGCACAAAAGTGTAACAGGTTGCTCATGGTGGCCCTGCTGCCAGCTGTGGTGAAATCAAAAAGCATCCTTCCCAACCACATTTGGCTTTGAAGAGAAGACATATCCAGGAGGAATATGTGCACAGCTCAGGCATCATGGAGAGGAGAAAAGCTGTCTCTGTCTGTGGTGTGAGAACAGAAAACTATCCTCTTTTGTTTTGGCTCACAGTGAGTTTAGTCCTCCAGTGGACTTAAGATTTCTGCTTTACCCCTAGGCGAGGGTTTACTTCAAAGTGGCATTTGAAGATGTGAGGACAGATAGCCAAGACTTAGATGTGGGGATGCTTAAGACACAAGCTGTCCTTTGGAGAGCTGGAATGTGCTCGCAGGTTCCTGCGGTGTGGTCTGGGACAGCACCAGGGACCATATTTTGCTGAATCTACTCTGTGCTAAGAATGAGGATGATTCAGGTTTATGTTTCTGAGAAGTTAATGACTTAGCTAGAAGTAGAGGTTATGCAAGAAGTAGGCTATAGCTCCTACATCAATTCCTGATAGCCACGGTTTCGTTCTGAAAATTACAGAACAAATAGGAAAACAGAGGATCATCAGTACTGTACCATTTTGCTCTGCAGTGTTTCTCAGAGACAAAGTTTCAGGTAGCTGTTTTAATCATCCCGCTGGGTGCTCAGATGTAGCTCTCACATCCCACACAGATTGTGTGCAATATAGGGACATCAGCCACCTTTGCTGACCTCAGCCTCAAACTGCAAACAGAAATGAATCCCAGCACATATATTCAGTTTTAACATGCTGACATACAAAGCCATTTAAGATGACAGAACCGTGAAAAGATAACTTAAGAGTTTTGTAATATCTATTAGCAATTACCAAAAAAGTATATAATCAGAGTGGCAGCATCTACAAGAGACACTGTATTAATATTTTTTGTAAAAAGTTTAATACTTTCAACTTAAAAGTATACGTGAAAAGGGTCTGCAGGAACTGTTTGAAATAAACATATTTCCTGGGTTTGTTTTTTTAAGAACTCTTCCTGAAATTTTGGTAAGGTCTGGGATTGCTTTTATCCCTAAAAAAGAGCTTCTGCTGTCATTTGTTACCTCAAGGGATAGTATGCCTCTCCTCTTTGCCACTCTAAACCCAGTGAGAACTTGTATTGGAAGCAAGCTGACAGCCAATACAAGACTCCAGAGCCCTAAACTGAATCCTGGAATTTTGTGAGCAGAATTTCTCTGCCACTGTTACAAGGAATGAGTAAATTTATTTTGTAAAATAAATGAAAGCCACTACTGATTTAAATTTGTTTCAGAAATTCTGAAATAAGTAGGAGTACTTGAGATTTTTCTTGCAGCAGAAGCATTCAATAAATCAAATATGTATATCCAGTGCACACCACAGCTAAGGTGTTTATGTTCTAACTACGTAATTATGATTGCTAATCATCTTAAATTCAGAATGTCCCTTTCTTCAAAGGTGTGAAAAAAGCTCTATTACATAGTCCAAGTTTTATCCTTGGTTAAAAAAAAAAAGGTGCACCTGTCTCCCTGCCCAGACCCTGCTTTGAGCATCTTAAAAATCTCCCTTGTTTCTGTCATTTCATGTAGTTGCTCACCAAAGTAATTGTGCCTTCAAAATCCTATACAGTTGTTTTTTGTATTACTGTTCTGGCTTTGGCTTTTAATCCAATTACCAAGTAAAATATTGGTATAATCTCTCATGGCAAACAGTTTGCTTTTTAATTATGAAGAAGCCTGTCACCTAACAAAGAGTTTCACAGGTGAAGGGTCTCCTCTGATCCTCCACTGACTCAATGTTTTGTCTGTTCCTGTTTCAGTTAAAGAGAGCTCTTGGAATGATACGTCACGTGGAGGTTTTCCCCTTCCCTTGACAAATGTTGTGGATCAAAGACCTGCTGTGATAAGAAGATTAAAGAATAATAATATGATGATAAAACAGATGCTAGCAGTGCAATAAAGATCTCATGTACTCTAGACCACCAATAATAATGATGTATGTCTGGATGATAGGAACATCTCACCAACCTATGTCAAATGTTCTGCTTGTCTCATAGTGCATATAATCGAAATTTTGTTTCCCCCATATAGTTCACTAGAAGTTCTTATATTATTCATGTATGAGTACTAACTGGAATGAATAAAATACTTTCACACAGTAATAAAACTAATGAATCGTGCAGTAAGGTTTAGGTACAAGGGCTTAGGCAAGCTCACAAGTTACCATGTGTCAGCTGCTTCATGAGAAGTGTGCAAAAATACAGTTAGCAGCCTATACAAATTTAACCTTTTTTTACAGATTCCCATAAAATATGTTAATTGAAATTTTTTCTATAAAAGCTATTTGATAGACTTTTTTTCTTAGAAAACATCTTTTCAACTTCTTTTTTGAAGGAAACTCTAAAATTAACTTAAAATCTAAAATTTTTTTGAGTATTTTTCTGAATTTCCTTAGATAACCTTTTAATAGGAATTTATTTTCTTACTAGTATTAGTAAATACAGCATTTCCAAGACAAGTATATTGCTCGTTCCTACACTTGGCCCTCGCTTCTGCATGTAACATGCTGAATTCTTATTTCCCTTGGTTTATTTTGAAGAGCATCACTTTAAACATTTTCTGGTTTTAGTAAAGAAAATCCTGCATTTTCACTCATATGGTTATCTCAGTTTTTGTTTGAGATATCTCTTATATAACCTGCAATGTATTCAGTGGCATCAAGTATTGAGGTTTAACTTTCTATAGCATGTCAGAGGGAATTTAGACGGTGACTGAATCCAACTGCTTATGAACTAAGTTTATCCATCCCATTATTAAATAGAAACAGTCATTTTAAACCTTAATTTCCTTTGCTTTAAATTACTTTAAAAAAAAAAAAAAAAGCAAAGCAATTTATTAAAACAAAGCACTTTATATAACTGCAGAAGTGGGCATAAAAGGAACATCTCACTAACAGGTCAAGAAAAATATTTCATAATTGCTTTTTTGCTAGTGATGCTTTTTATTTCTGTGAAACAAAAAATTTCATCATTTTTCTTTTATTATTTATAAGTTCTTTTTTTTTTCTTCAAAAGAAAAGTTGAATGAACATTAACATTTACTGTTAGCTTTGATTCCTGGAGAAAAGTGTAAGTGAAGTGCTTCTTTTTTTCCCTAAAATTTATGTCTAGGGTATCTTCTACTTGTAGATTTACAATGCTTCATGTTTTTTTCAGCTTTACTGGAACAACTTAATATTTTAAGCAGCTGAATCTTGTGCACGGCTACTTTTATTCTTCCTCTTTGAAATTATTAAAGGTTTTATCTTTATTACATACCTCTGGGCTTGCTCCAAGGCCTGTAGTTACCAATTGAAATATTCTCTGCCACAAATATATTTTTTCATGCTGTAAATTGATCCTTCAGGCATGAAAAATCATGTGGCTGAAACAAGCTAAGAGATTCTTGAATACCTTTAAAACCAAAAGTAAAACCTTAATAATCTGTGTCTGGTTTGTGCCATACAAAATAGATCAGAAATACATTTCACAGTGAGACTGTTATAAAACTGATATATAAAGAGATGATAATAAGGTCATGTTACTTTTATTGCCCAATTCATTTGTTCTACTCATGGATTTTTTGCTAGTTTAATCCTCTTTCTGGTGTTGGGTCTGGGGGTGTTTCTTCAGCTATCTTTCTGCCTTTGTTTTCCCAATACACCCAGAATACACCAAGTGCTCTTTTTGGCCTCTAGTCAAAGGATGCCATCAGGCTGCTGATAAAACACTCGTCCTTTGTTATCTCACTGTTTTTGGATAACTTGCAAGTGAACACTGCTCTTCTGTGTCAGAGAAGCATATTTGCTCTTAAGGGCTTGATCCGTAAAGGTGGTTTACATTATAAACATGGCTTTCCCATGGATACACACAGTGCTGAACAGACTTTTTTCAAGCTCTCAAAAAAGTTAAGCTTCGTGTATCTTTTTGTATAGGTCCTGATATGATATTGCATCAGTACTAACATTCTTTTTTTTTTTTTTGCAGGCAAAAAAATTGCAAGTTAGTATGCCTAAACTGTAAATTCTTTGAAGTCTACTTTATTTCTTTTATGATGTCTAGTAGAGTATTGTCTTAGCTTCTTGTATGTGACTGAAAATGCCAATAGCTTTTATGTTAGAAATCAACTAATTGTAAATGTAGACTTAAAAGTGTATTGCAAAGTATTGCAAGCCTGCAGTCTTACATGAAGGGATGTAACGAAAAAAATAGAATCAAGGCTTTTTTATTCTCATATTTATCATGAATTATGCATATTCTATTTCTTTTCTCATCATTTTATAGTAAAATAAAATAATTTTTAAAGAGCACTAAGGCAAATTTTTAAGATCTCCAAGTCTCTTCTCATAAAGGGAATGGTGAAATGTCCTGAAGTGATATTATGAATTATAATTAGGCATTTGCTTGTTAGCTTGAAATTTGAAAATTATGGCTTTCGGAGAAAAAAGAGAAACAGCACATAGAGTGCTTATAGTGACCCTTGTTCTCCTAATTGATAGGCAAAGTAAACTTCTACGTGTGGGGACTAAAATGCTATTACTTTCCTAAGGTCATCTCTATAAAAAGGAGTGTGCCTCTGTTACCAATCCATGTCTCAGCACGTTTCTAGTAACATAGCAGTTTGGAGCAGTTTGGAGCAGAGGATTACTCGGAAAAAGATATCTTTAAAAGTTGTTAAACAGACCTATTGAACAGTTGTCTCTGGGACTGGCATGAGTCTACAAGTGCAGAGCCAAAAATGTAAGATCTGAGGAGAAAAAAAAATGTTGTGTTACAAAAAGCATTTAAAAGGTAAACATCAGTGAAGATATATCTTATGTACTCACAGCACATGGGTAAACAAAGGACTAACATCTACCAGAAAGCTGAAGAGATAGTAGCAATATTCTCTCTGAGATCTATTAAATCAAATGGTTTTTATTAAAGAGAGACGGGAAAAAATAGTGTAGAAAATATAAACCCTTTCAACAACATCATGAAAGAATATTCAAGTTATAGCGCTAAAATTTTGAGGATGATATTTATTTTCCTGTTGCATGGAGGTGCAATTCCCTCAGCATTTAAGATAATTAATTATATGAGTTAACAGCAGAAGAGGTCCCTTGAAGAATTGTAGATTTTGGTTGTGAAATGGAAATTACTTAACTCTCATCTCACAGGAGACACTGGGTTATGTCAAATGATATTGATTCATTGTCTCCAATACCAATTAGTATTTTTTGTAATGGCAAACTTACAAAAGAAACTAAATGAATTGCTTTCTTAATGTACTAATATCTTTCATTAACAATAAACAGCTGATATTACTGGTGGATTTGTGCAGTAACAGGAGCAATAATTTGTAACAAATGAAAGTAATCTACTGCCGAATTTTAGCTGTATAGTTTAACTTAGGTGAATTATTAATGCTATTAAATTTTTAGACAAAGCCATGTGAGAATGAGTTACAGATTTCAACCATGGATTAATTCAGGCCTGAATGAAAGGGCTGAAATGAAGATCATTCTTGAACTGTAGGAAAATAATTTGTGCAGCACTGCGCAAGTGCTTAATTTAGGATATTTAGCAAAGTTTAATTTAAAAAGGGATTTTAAAACTTGTTGTTTTCTGATATACTAATGCTGGAGATGGTATGGTGAGAAATTACTCAGGATATGAAGGTCCCATTTCTAATGCTGTCACTAATTGTTCTTAATAAATTTCTTGTCTGAATTCCTTTCTTTCTGTGACACTCATATACCACTTTTATAACAATGCAATGATATGAAAACCGTTCAGGACCCATAGTGCTCTCTGTTGCTGCAAACAGATGAGCCCCAGTAAAGATGCCCGTCAGCTGAGTATGATCTGGGTAGACTGAAATCTCTCATTTTGTGAAGAGGATGGGACCCCCACCCTCTTCACAAAAAGTCCAATTGAACAATAAAAGGTGTCAGTATTTCTTAAAACTTCAGCTGTAACTTTAAGTCACAGCTTTGATAAAGGTTTTTATGCCAGGGCCTGTTTGCAGGACCCGAGGCCTGCATCGGATGTTACTCAGCGTAGTAAGCGTACACATATAAACACCCACAAGTGCATGCACAGCCCACACGTGTGTACGTGCACATAGTGGGCCCTGCTGTAGTGGTGAAGTCCACTGAAATAAATGCTACTGAATGAGTCTGTAGCCCAGTAGTCTTTTGCAAGTCAGCCTTCCAGTTTGTTCTGACCACGTTTTTACTGTGTCTTATTTTACTTTTTGCAGCAATTATTAACACTTCCTCACCTTTACTCATCATTATTATCTTTTACTGACTACTTGTTTCAGCTTTAGAAAGACAGTTTCCTAAAACATGTTAATTGATCTTTCTATCCTCAAAGAGATAATATTGGCAGTAATTAATATCTCTAAGGCTTCTCTTGTTCTGCATAAGACGTTGTCTTCCATATGCATATATGCACAAAATTTGCTCCTAATGGCCTGGAATTCAGCTTAGCACTCTGTTAAAGACAGATGGTTAGGTGTCTCTTTTTATACACAGTCAAGATATGTATCACACATGCATTGGGAACAAAAGGTCTCTGTATCATTGCAAAGCAACTCCTAAAAGTAGTTTGCAATTAAAAATTATCTACCAGGGGTTTAAAGACGTCTCAATTTTCTCCTTCAATCAGTTTGTATTCTACCAGTCAGCTAGTTTGTGTTACTACTATGTCTGCAGGTGCACTTTAAATCATGAATACTGAACGAGCAGTTCAAAGGAAATATTTTCATTCACCTTTTGATATAAATGCATATTGTCCAAGAGTGGTCCCCAACAAATAAATTCAATGTTAAGTCAGATGTTGATGTGGTTTCTATGTGTCATTTTAAGAGAGACTATGTTGAAATAATCCAGGTTGGAGTGACAAAGGCTTGACTAAATTCATTAGATAACATAGGTAGGGAAAAAGTATCCACAGCTTCTTGGCCAGATACAGACAAAGCTAATTTTCTTGATTTATTCTTCTGTATGTTTGGGCATTCAAAATTCAAAACGTGGTAATAGGGGTTCTTTTCAGCTGGAAAAACATCACTATGAAAATGAAGTTCTTGCCAGCTTTAATACCAGTCTTTCAAAAGTCTGAGATACCTGATGGCTGAAAAGCCTTCTAAAGATGCATGAACCTGATGAAGTTTGGTGTAGCTTTGGTTATTAACATGTTAATATTTCAGGTGCTTTTATAGTGTGTAAAATTTAGTCCCAACGATTATGCAAAAAATATATGCCAAACTTTTGGTGCTTATGTCTCCTGTATATTGCTCACTTTGTTGGAAAACTATCAGTGAAGTGAAGAAAATGCACACAACTTTGTCTGCATAGCAGAAGAAATCTGGATGCTGATGAAAATTAAGAAAGATAAAATAAAAATTAGAAAAATGAGCTAATATTCTGTTTTGGAGGTAAGAGCTATTCTAATCAGAAGGTGATGAGAGAAACTAAAGTTTTCCGAAAAGACAAAAACTCTTTCATGAAAAGCCAGCCAGTCCAATCCTGTGAAATTCTACATATTCCAGCTCAGCCTGGCATGGGTTATTCAGCTCCTGCTTTGTCTCTGAGAGGGAGCTGATAGTTTTGCAGATTAAAACCATAGCCTCCAGTCTACTGGGACCAATCAGCTAATTTATGTTTAATGTGTTGCAAGAAATTGAATTAAATAACCACTATCCTAGCAAGCACATTTTAATACTGTCAAAGAGCTATTTTTAGCCCTGGAGGCATGTAATTACTATCTCTAGTCCATAAGGGAATTTCATCTTGAGAGATTTTCATTATATTTCAGAAGGATCCTCTCTGCTAGTGGTAGCTGATACATCCTAAACAATGTTTGGCTTCTTGCCAACGGGATACTGAGGCTTCCAGAGTGGAAATTCACATGGTTGACATGGGACAACCCATTTCTACCAGAATACTGTTATGTTACTCTTGCAGCTACTTGTTATTTCTGCTTTCCTAATAGTAAGAAAAATAAATAACTCAGAGAAAACTCTACCTTGAGTAAGACTCAAGCAATAAAAAACTCCAGCCAGCTCTGTCAGTCATTTTACTCTTCACAGTATCAGTGTGTCTGCTTATTAATGAAATGGATTTTTGTTTCAGAATTGCTGCTTCCCCATGAAGTTATGGAAATATGGTAAAAGTAGCACTATAGGCTCTTTTTTACAGACAACTACTGCTATTATTTATTTCTTTAACATCGAGGTGAGGAAAGGAGAGATTTTTTTGCACTGTTATTGTGAAGTACTTTCCATATTTTAAAAAGCTGGGCTACTTTAAACAGAAATACTTTTCCTCTACTTTTCTTTTTTTTTTTTTCGGTTGGGCAACTCATGGATAGCAGTCTCCAGGTTCAAAATTTACAGCTGACACCTGCTTTAATTTTCTTCCTGCTTCCCTGATCAAAAGTACCATAACAAAGGAGGTTGATGAAAATACTCATGAGTATTTTTAAATACAAAATTTCACTCTTAAATGAAATTTATTTAACATTTTGTACTTAGTTATCTATGTGGTAATCAACCTAATATGCTGAAAACATATTGTAAGCTCTTATTTGTGTAATTAAAAGGAAATATAGAAATAATACTTTTTCTTTCACCAGTAATGAATTTTGTCCTCTCTTGTAAAATCAATTTATTTTCCCCCAATAGTACCACAATGTATTTTGCCTTCCAATGCCTAAACACTTGAATTTTTTGCTTCATCAAGTACTAAAAAGACAGGGAAGCTCAGGGAAAAAAAAAGAGGAAATACAAAGACCAGTATGATACCGCTGAGCATTTAGGATCAAACAATTTCGGGTAATATAGATCCAATCCGGTGTCAATATACAGGAAAGTGTAATCCAAAACATAATAAAACTTGCATAGCTACACATTTCCAAATGAACACTCTTGTCACGTTACTGATTCTAGTAGTAATAATTTTGCATTAGAGGAATTGCTTTTCACTCTGCCTTCAGGCAATATTTGTCCTCGTCCATATACAAACACAGAGTTCTGAAGAATTGCTTAGAACAGCCATCCTGCTGAGCATCCCCAGTTATAGAAGGGCAAAATGCTCTGGCTTAATATAAACCATCATGATAATACTCTTTCACCCATTTAGTAAAAAAGCATGCAGAATAATCTTAAATATATTTAAAGTTTAAGTCATTTAGTGTCTCTGAAATTCATGCTGAGAAAATATTTTAAAACGGATGCATTAGAAGCACAGAGCAAAAGGTGAGGATATGCCTGACAGCCCTCTGAGAGCACTGTCTGACATCACTGCAATGAAGGACCTACAGTCACCAGCTGGTACAGGCACAGCTCTTCTCTTCACATGCATCAGATACAAGCAGAGGGCACACCACTGATGTTAACAAAGAAAGATACTTCCATTACAAAGTATCTTCAAAGTTATAGCAAAGAATTGTTAAATTACCCTATTCTCCCTCCTTGCTTTTTAAAAGTAATGAATGCCAGTCTGTTATATGTGTCTGGGAACTATCAGTTTGTTTTTATATGGCAGCGACAGCCTCGCCAGCAAGAAACTCCATCATCATATGCAAATAGATATGATTAGGTTGTTTTTTTTCCAGTCATGTTTGCCATTATTTCTTCTTAATTCTGTTCCTTCTAATTTAATGTTGCATTGAGTGCATGCTATTTCCTTGCCTAAAAAAAAAAGAAAATCACAATTAGTGTATCTGAATGGCAAGATGTCATTTCCTTGCCTGAGAATGATAAATACATTGTTGCTAGGAAACAGTTTCCAAAGACAAAATTTTTGAAGGACAGCAATTATATAGATTTTTTAAAGTCCCAACTATAATCTCAGAGCAGTACAAAAACCTAGACAAAAGTTCTCTTATGGGATTAGAAGGTGAAGGATGGAGAGACTCTGTAGGCAGACAAAACTAGTTAGTAACCTGTTTTACTAGACAACCCTTTTATTACATATCCTTATTTTACCCTCTTCCTATACCCTGAAAAACATTTTCTTCTTTCTGAGACTATATTTCAAGCAGAATTCAAGCATGATTGTAGCTCCCACATTTCAGGCATAGAATCTGATCTTCAAAAACATTGCCCACACGAATAAAAACAGGTTAGCTCAGAACTGGGCATAGTATGGCCCTTCCTCAAAAGTACTGGTTTGCATATTTGGCTGTATTTTAATTGATGTATTAAAAATATACCTATATATATATAAAATACTGGATAAGTCTATTTTGAAAGTCTCAGTAATGTGCCATCATGTAACCTCAGTAAAACCTCAACCTCAGTAAAAGCTGGGTGAGGTGACAGCTGCTCTGAAATTGTTCAGACACCACAAATTTTTCTGCATGGCCCAGCTGCCAAATATGTGAGATTTTTATCTCCTAAAGTGTCTTTTAGATGATGCTGCTTTGAGATGACCAGATGCCACTATACCTGAACTTGCACCTCTGAAGAATATTCTATATAATCTTGCTTCTAGGGCATACCTTCAGAGAAGTCACCGTTCTGCCCCTGGTCCCAGAGGCCCTCTTGTCCTGTCAGGGATCTCCCCACACTGTGGGCTCCAGGCAAGGTGAACCACCCTGTATTCCCCAGGGAAGCAGTCACACACTCAGCTCACAGCCTCTGCGCTGAGCAGTGCAGAACAGAGGATTTTTCCCCCGCTGTGCTCTGCTCACAGCAGTCCCTTGTACATACCTTCCCTGCCAGGCTGTCCTTTGCTCTGAGACATCTTCTGTGATAACACTCAGGCTGCATTTCAGAAGAATCCGTAGGAAAAAACCCGAACCTGCTCCATCTGCTGCCCTTGTTCTGTTTCAGGACAGTATTTTTCAGCAGCTGTGGTCTGATTAGAGGTTCAGGCAGAGCCACGGGAGGCAAATACAGCCTCAACACCTGCAATGGCCACGGCCAGTAGCGGATGTGTCCTTCATTGCACTGATGGGAGCTCTCAGGACTCAGGGCAATTTTGTTGCAGAAAAAGAAAGTGCCTGTGAGCTCAGAAGATAAAATTACATGTATGCATAGAATTTGGCAGTAGCACCCTAATTATTGATTGAGATTCTCA
This sequence comes from Daphoenositta chrysoptera, assembly GCA_013397915.1. Classification (NCBI taxonomy): domain Eukaryota; kingdom Metazoa; phylum Chordata; class Aves; order Passeriformes; genus Daphoenositta; species Daphoenositta chrysoptera. The sequence continues at coordinate 129,422 of VZRO01007203.1, forward strand.
AGTAATATAAATAAATACTTAGCAGTCTGGCCAGTATTCAGGTTCCTCTGATTGCTTAATTTGCCAACATCCAGATGAGATTTTCCAGTCTGTCCTGTAAAACTCTCTTTTTTGCTTTATTAGAGGAAGTTGTTTCCAGAAGATAACTAATTCTCACAGGTAGTGAAATTCTATCAGGAGGCAAAAGGAATGAGGTAAAGGCTCTGAAGTCAGAGCTCAAGGGATGCTTGGTTGAACAAGAAAAATGCTGCTGAGAGATTCTAGCTGTGCAGGTGCATGAGACAAGGTTATCTATGTAATGATCATTTCTTTTTCATGGAAGAGTAATTCTAATGTTCCTTAGGTCCTTACAATGGAAATGAGTTTGGGTTTTTTTCAAATTGTGAAGCTTTCATTACTTTCTTGATGTAAACTTTCAAATTTCATCAAATTTCAATTATGATTAGAAGAATTTAATATTTCTATTATACACTATAAAATAAAAAAAGGTGCAAAATATATGTAGGCAGAGGAAACATCTATACTGTTACAACTAATAAATAAAATTTTGCAGATGTATAACTGAATTCAGGACTTCCTTTGCTTGAACAGTTTCTCACTTCAGAGTTTTTGATCCAAGGTAAACATCTGTTTAAATGGTGACTAATACTTCAATTTTAATTTATTGCAATGAAAAATTCCGTAGTCATTGTCTGGGCAGGTTCGTGTTACTATTTTTTCTTTAGAAACAGATGTTTACCTTGGAAGTATTTCATGTACTCAAAATATTTTCTGTGTGGTTTTTCGTCAAGACATCAAAAGAAAATTTCTTGACACCTACTGTGGGATTGCCTTGTGCCTTTTCTCTAGATAAAATAATTAATTATATTTGTTTCCTCATTCCTCTGTTTGTGCATATGTATAAGTAAAAGTACTTAAAATATTTTGTGTATAGGAAGAATGTTTTCAGTTTTGGTGTGATCAAGTGTCACTGGAGGACTAAGGTTCCATCTTTCTTGAAATGAAGTATACCAACAGATATGTCCTTCTAAATTCAGAGCAACAGGGAAAGGAAACTCTATTCTTTTTCTCCAGCCATCAACTGAACCCCACACAGCTGCTCACTCATTCCTTGCTGGTTAGATGGGAGACAGTCAGAAGGATAAAATTTGTGGGTTGAGATAAGGACAGTTTAACAGGTAAAGCAAAATCCTTGCACACAAGCACCCAAGCAATTAATTCACCACTTTTCGTGGGCAGGCAGGTGTTCAGCCATCCCCAGGAAGGCAGAGCTCTACCACATGTAATGGTGACTTGGGAAGACAAAAGCCATCACTCTGAAAGTCCTTCCCTTTCTTCTTCATCGGCCAGCTCTCCATGCTGAGCATGATGCCAAACAGGTTGGAATATGCCTTGGTTCAGTTAGGATCGGGTATCCCAGATGTGCGTCCTCCTAAAGTTTTTGCCTCCCCAGCCTCATCACTGGTGAAGTGGGGTGAGGAGCAGAGAAGGCTTTGGCTCTGTGTAAGCTCTGATCAGCAGTGAAAAAGCATCCCTGTGTTATCAACACTATTTCCAGCACAAATCCAAAGTATATCCTCCTACTAACTATGCTGAAGAAAATTAACTCTATCCCGGCTAAACCAGCACAGCTTGTATTATCTCTCTGTTAATTAAAATTCTCTTGAGTAGTAATATAATACAGAGAAATTGCTGTCCTCTGATTCTTTTCTACTCTGTAATTGATGATATGGTCTTCCTTCTAATTCTCTAATGTTCCTCATTGATTCAATCAAACAGAAACAGTCCTGTAGTGAAGCTTTATAAGTATGAAATTATTTAGGTTTGACAAGATTTGGGCAGAAAAAAAAAGGACTTCCTAAAGCTGTTATGTAATTACACTACATAAGGTCTGCTGAAATTCAACATGGAGAAATGCCAAGCACTGAATATGAAGGGGACCAATTTAAAACTTCTCATGTATACAAAAAGTACTGAAAAGGGAAATTATAATTATTGAAGTCTAGAAGATCAAGAACTTCCCTAAAAGGGAAGATTGAAACCAGCTGTATTAATTAATTTGAAGGCAGTGGGGAGTAGGTTTGTTACAAGACAGTAAAATCTGTTATGGTAAAGATATATATTAAATCAGAAATTATAAGAAGAATGTTAGTCCATGTCCTTCCCATAATATAAATACAGAAAAGCATTCACAGACAGTAAGATTAATGTGTTTGAAATGCTTCAGGGGAATACATTTTTGTGCAAAGTGAAATTTATCTGCAAAACTCCCTGTGGAAGATATCTTTCTTCCATATTGTTTAGGATATTAACTCCTCAGTTCCACTGACAAGTAAGAGTAATTGTTCCCAAGACATCTAGCATTATTGATTACAATTTCCTCTGAAGCATCAGTTATGGTATATTCTCAGAGACACAGTGTTAAAAGAGCTATGTGGTGTTCAGCTGCTCCAGCAGGACAAACCATCCACATCCATACCTGGCTGAGGACCCCAGAATGGGAGAGCAGTAAATTCCTAGATCTCATTGCTGGTGCAGGAGAAATAAGGTTCAGGTGGCTGAGCATTTCCCAGCAACCTACTCCAAAGAGAGTATTTTAAAAATCCCGTTGTGCAAAGTTCTGTATATTTTGATTCATGTCCATCAGGCTACTTTAACTTATGCTTAACTTCAGCATTTAAACTGGTTTGCTTTCTGCACAAGTTTTACACCTTGGATCTAGAGATAACTACAGAGAAAGAGAAGAAAGAAAATGCATTTACCTGTATCCATTCACTTCAGAGACAGCAGACCTCAGCACATGCAATTCCCTTGCTACATCTCATAGAAGAAAACCTTTTTTGGCTTCCTCCGCCAAGTTTATAAGAAAGTTAAAACTCAGCAAGCAAATACTAATTTACAACATATTAGGATGATTTTTTCCCCCTAATGCTTCTCACTTCCTGAATGAGGTTGGGGAAAATGATTAGGGCCTGTCTGGACTTTCTTCCATGCATCTTTCCTACTGCTTTTCCTAATAAAAATGCTAAATTAATGTCTTTTCTCCTTGAGGTACTATGGGATTTACATAAACTTACTGACTGTTATAAAGCTATTTTCAGCTGTGTATCTCATAACACTTTCGCAGAAATCATCTGATTGATTTTATAGATTTTTAAAATCTCCTGTGTCACATTCCAGAAATAAAGTACTAAATAATACTTCTCATAACAACAAAGTCCACTACAAGCCCAGACATTTTGAATATGTGATGACTTTCATGCACAGAGAATAACTTAGTAAAAAGTCGGGAAGATGATTATAAAGGGGGTTTAAAATAACATCTAATAAGTCTCTTTTTATAAGAGTTTTCAAAATATTTGAGAGTCTCAGAAGTATCCTTCTCTGAAAGGCAACACCTGCATTTTTAGGTTTGGTTTGGGGTTTTTTTAGGGATAAAGATTGAAAATTTGACACATAATGCAGTGTTATCTTTGATCATAATTCTGGTTTAAAGAATTACTGACTTTCATGAGTATTCATATCACTAACAAAATGAAAAGGAAAAATATATGTAAATAAAAGCAGCAGGAATTTTCAATACAGGGTGATTTTACAAGCCTAGTTAAGCATGGTAGGACAGTTATACAGCCCAGTCAAGTATGGCTGATTGATTTTTATCTGCAAATTGTTATCAACTGTGAAAGCTGGCTGCAGGTTGTTAAAATCAAGTATCCTGTGCATTCTATTTAGAGAACACTGGTTGCATAATAAATCTGTTTTCCTGTGAAAAACAGGCAATTAGTATTAATGATTTCATCACAAAGAGCAAGAGAACACTTAGAAGTTGCCAGAGATGCTGGGTTGAAAAACACTGTTAAAACAAAGATTATGATGTTACACAGGAAGATCTGGATGCCCTCAGAGGCTGGAGAAAAAGAGTAAGACCTCAGAGACATGGTGCAGATAACAGCACAATGTGCAAAGGACTTTTTAACAAAGTGGGAACTCTCCAGATACAAAAACTAAGAAAGGAATACAGCCCACTAATATGCAGTGGCCATGTGTTGGGCATACCACATGTTAACAATTTTAGCCTTATATTTTGATGAAATACAGAATTAAGCAGGTGAAGTTAAAGACTGATGGGAAAAGGTTAGAGAGCTTTCTGTGTGACAGAGGACTAAAAAAAGTTTGGTTTTTAGCCTACCAAAAAAAAAATTAGCTCATAAAGATTATAATTATTGTCTCTAAATACAGCAAAATATGTACATATGGAAAGGAAAGAGAAAACATGAGACAACAATAGCCAAAACATTTTATCTGAGGTATTAAAAATATAAACTTTGAATTTATTTACCTTTTCTTAGATCAGCTTGTCATGATGTTTCAGCTTTCTAGAAGACAACCATAAGGAAGTGGAATACAAGTTTATAATGAAAGTTAAGGAATGGTAGTTGGTCTAGTTTGAGGAACATTTCATGGCAGGAGGGAGTTTTGCAGAGAAGAGGGGGAAACAGGCTTAGATGTAGGCCACAGGCTCTACATGAGAGGTCTCATTCTGCAGCAGTGCCAAGCAGGTAGCAGGGATTTTTAGCCACGAGTGATGACAAATTAACAAGTAGGATGTGTTGTGGTTCATTAGAGCGTACTGAGTGTTAATCTACAGACGAGTCAACGATATGGCATTATATGAATTAGGATCTAGAGACCTCCCATTAAGGCTTATCTAAATAACTAGCATGTGAATAATTAATTAGCTCCAAAAGTGCCTCATAGATACACAACAGAAGATGACAACCAGTAAAAGAATGATGAAATATATGAGAAAATAATTAAAAGTCTAAAGGGGATGTTGTAGTTCAAATTTTCTGCCTCTCAACCACGGGCCCAATGGGCCCATGGGTGCTTTGGTGACCACTGTGCTGTAGTAATGTGTGCTGGACTTGTATTACACTGCTCTGAACTGATACTACTGGGTGACAGAACAGATGCTGACAAAAACTTAAAAAGCAGATTGAGCCTAATTTCTGCAAAACCTGGAAGCAGGACAAATTCTGGAGAAAACATCTCCAGGCAGTAAATGCCTCTGTTCCAGGGCATTGAGTACTTGTATGGGACAGATGCTGTGAAGAGCATCTGGCTTCTGGGCTGTAAGGATTTGGGCTTCTGGAAGAGGAGTTTTGTTCAGAAGTCAGTTCCTTAGGACAGAGGTGAAATCCTCTGCATTATTCTGTAGCCAAAGTCATCCACTCAAGTAAGAAAAACTATTTTTGGTACCTTTTCCTGAAAAGGTCTTGCTGACATTCTGCAAATAATCTTACTACCAATGGTGAATGGAGACTGAGCCAAGGATAGGAGGGAAAGGAGGAGTTCAACCTATGGATAAGAAAAATTATTAAAGTCAGCACAGTACTGGTAAGAGCCATCTCAAAGTCATAATATGCTGTCATGGACTATATCATAACTTTCCCTGACTGACACAATCACTTTCACTGCCAAATAACATGCAACATTCTTATTACCAGTGGACACTTCAGAAGATTTGACTGAAAAAGTCCTTGGGTAAAATCAAAGAAAACAGACCACAGTATCTACAAGACACTGTGAGAAACATTTGAAAAACAGAACAGTTAGAAAGCTTAATTGTAGTGTGAATTCTCTAAAACAATTAGACAGGTTTGGTATTCCAGTGAGGCAGCTTCTTGCTTAAATACCAGGGATCTGACTGAGATACATTTTAAGCCAGGTCATGCTTTCTTTTTTCTGCCAAATATAATTAAAAATGTATTGAAATGTGCAAGCTGCACTACTCATTAAGCATTTGCAGATGTAACACCATGAGGAGCACTGCTGCTGTTCTGCTTTTGGCACTTGACATTACCATGGCAAAAAACATGCTGAGCTAATGGAGTCTCTGCACATTGGAAACTAAAGCACGGCTGGGGTTGAGAAAAGCAATTCCCTAAACTAAAAATTACCTGTAGTGCAAGTTGTTGGAATTCTCCTTTAACTAAACAAATTTGTGGAGAAAATCTAACAAATAAAAACCAGGACCGGCTAAAAATATAAGCACGGATTTTTTTGTCTTTCAACTGATTCTGCAAGTTTGGATTCCTGTTCTTGTTTAGAACTAATCCAGGGTTATCAAGTTTGAAGTCCTTCACAAATTTTTCTTTTTATTTATGAAATATGTTCAAACATAATCTCAAGTTATGAAATCTGATTTTAAACCTCAATGTCATTGATAACAATATGAATTCAAGACCAGGGAGAATTCTTCCTCAAAGATGCAGGCTTGATAGGGTTGCAGTTGATAGGGCAAGTGCAAGAAGGTACTTAAACATATACTTTGTACCAGAAAAATGCAGAATAATAGAATCTTTTACGTGACAAAAAGACCTTTAAGATCATTGAGTCCAATCGTTAATCTAACATTTCCAAGCCAACCACTAAAGAATGTCCCGAAGTGCCACATCTACAAATCTTTTAAATACCTCCAGAGATGGTGACTCAGCTGCTTTTCTGGGCAGCTTTTACAATTATTAACAACTCTTGTGATGAAGATATTTTTCCTAATAGCCAGTCTAAACCTCCCATGCTGCATCCTGAGGCCATTTCCTCTTATTTCTTGTTTCTTGGCAGAAGAACCACACCTGTGTCTAACATCCTTTCAGGAAGTTATAGAGAGTGGTAAGGCCTCCTGAGTCTTCTTTTCTCCAGTATTAAACAACCCCAGTTCCCTCAGAGCAATGACTTCCAGCTCCTCCTCTTTGTTGGCCATGCTGTGTGCATTGATCCCACCACCCTGTTTTTCTGTGACTGAAATGAACTTGATCACATTCAGTGAAAGCTTGGTTCCCTGCTCTTCTGGCTCAGCAAAATTCCCTATTTTGCAGCTTATCTTCTAGATTTTTGCTCTGGCTCTGGCCAATGACACAGGGCTTTTTAAGAGAAACCTTAATTTGAATTATTCTTATTGGTAGGTTGTCAAGCCTCAGTCTGAATTTTCCTTTGAGAATCTTAGAAAATCCATTTAATGGAGTTGCCATCAACATAGTCTATCTGCTGTTATATGAGTCATCATTGTGTCTTTTTTCTTCTTTTCATTGATGGACAAGAATCCCTGGTCATTAGCTTAATGACTAGAGAAGCAATCCCCATGTGTTCTTTTTTTCAGTAATGAGTAAGTCTTATGTAGAAAGACACTACATATCAGACATTTCCCTTTGCAGACAATGATTCCTGTTTACTCAAAACTCCCTCGCTACAGGTTATTTTTACAAAATGTATAATAATTTTGATGTGTCATAACCCACCAGTAATTTTGAATGGTAGCTTATCTCAGTCCAATGTTGTTCTTGGCTGATGGCCTGGAAGCATTATCTAGATCTGGAAAGGTCAAAAACAAATTCAGTGCCAAAGCAATGATAAGCTGCAGGTGGGACTGCAAGCTTTCCAAATCACATAAAATGCCATGAAAAATTTCCAAAAAGATTTTTTAACATTTATAAAATAACTGAAATAAAAATTATTATTATGTCTGTGATATGTAAGTAGCAGAAGAAAACTGTAAATTTTGCTGTCTTTAAATTATTGTATTCATCAGAATTTCATCAGAATTTTTTAACACATAATACTAGAGTCAGTGAAATATTGCCAGATCATGTTCTGTATTACAAGTTCTTTTCAGTGAATGTTGTGGCTCAATATTTTTTCCTTGTATGTGTACTTGTTATGTGAACATTTGAAAATAATTTTTTGCAATCAGAACAGTGCAAAATACATATTCTTATGATGTATGGACTTCTCACTCCATAAAGTCCACAATTAATCCAGAACTTTGTGGTTACATAGGAAGAAAAAAAACACCTGTGAAAAGTTCATAGATGGAGAAAAGTCAAAAGAAGAGACATACTAATGGGAACAGGAAGCTATGGATGGGCAGCAAGGTACCAACACCCAGTTTGGCTTGTAAAATAGAAGTGGAGAATAAAAAAGGCAGCCCAGCAAAGCCCAGGTCGATGCAGGATGTTCAGAAGGAGCTGAGTACTGGAGCCTTGCTCCCAGCCGAGTGCCGAGAGTCAGGTGGAGCTCTGCTCTCATGCAGCACTGCCAGTGCCCTTGACATTTCATTCAGGTCTATCTTTTGCACCTGTGTGTGAGGAGAGCTTCATAAAGATGTGTCCATGTCAGATCATAGAAAAAAACAAACAGGTATTGAAGGACAGATATGCGCCAGCTAGAAGTGCAAAGACATTAAGAAAAGCTGAATTACCCCATATAATAATTTTTTTTTTTCCAGGTCAAATGAACATTTTACATTAGTCTTGCTCATTTCTTCTTTTTCAAATGGGTGAAAATACTTAGTTTAATTCAGAGCCTACAGCTTTGATAGATCAGGTAGTCAGGAGCTGAGACTGTCACTTTAAAGCCCACAGCTATGGCCAGAACTGTAGCAGCCTGCTTATCTGGTTGTTTCTCTCCCTTCACTTTCCAAATACTCTGTGCATACCATTGCCCTATTTAATGAAAGATTATTTTTTTCCCGAGAGGTTTAATTGTCATCTTGAAATATCTACAGTTTCATTCAAACTTGGGAGTACTTCTGGAATGATTTTTTTGTTGATGGCAGTGTTGATATGAACAGCAGCATGCTTCAAGGTGTATCTCCAGCAGATGGTGAAAAAGATTTTGTGATATGGTTGATTGTAAGAGTAGCAGTAGTTCTTATGTTCCTGGGCAAGCAGATGTTAAAAAAACCCCAAAATTTTCATAATTTAAAGGATGTTTAAGAAGTTCTCAAGATAAATAAAGCAATACTTACTGTTATCCCTACAAGTTATAGTTTTCATATACCAATGGCTAGATTTCTCCATCTTGCTGCTTTGATGGTATTAAAGTAAGACGAACAGCAAAGATTGCAATCAGACTTTTTATTACTGTTTACAAGCATTAAGTAATTAAGCATTAAGAACTAAACAAATAATTATTTACTGCATTTTAGCATCAACAGATAATAAGTATCAGAACCAATAGCTTGGAAATGTCGTCATCTCTGAGGCTGCTGTGAAAAACAGGATAGCACACATAGAGAGACATTAATCCTTTTTTAATACCTTTAATGCCTTGAGACTGATGTATCCATATGGCTCATGAGGCTGCTGTGTGGTTACTCAATACCTGCACATCTCAGATAGATGTACAGTCATAGCTACTTCCCATGGCATTCGGAATAAATTAAGAATGAAACAGCATACAGATTATCAATGGAGGTGGATTTTCTATGTGTTATGTTCACTACCTCCAAATTTTGGCCAGATTTTAAATAGGACATATCAGCCCCTTATCATTCATCTTTCATCTTTGTTCTTCAGGCTACAAAATCTCTGGACTTTCTCATTATATTTCCTTTAAGTTGGATCTGGAAACTAGTGAAAACCTAGAAAAATACTAAATATATTTCTAATTTTATACTTATTAAAATCTAATTTGGAAAAAAAAAATCTGTATTCACATTAACTTCAGGGCTGTTCTGAAATGCCTTTCAGTTGTTGAAAAGGTTAAATCCAGAGTAAGCACACATAATTAATGAGGTTGATATTAAAGACTTCATTTTGAGAAGTCTGTTTTAAAGATGTATGTCTTCCTAGCTGTTATATTTTACAAATAAAATGAATCATCATGCAAATAGTTATTAATACATATTTTATATTAATCACTTCTGCCAGTGTCGGGGCTTTAGGAGTCCATATTGAAAATTGAACTCATTAATGCTATTGAAAAGCTTTTGTATTCTGATAATCATTGAAGTCATCTGATATCTGTCATTTTTTGAAGTTTTTCTAGTGCTCTTTCCTTTCCCTGTCAAAAAGAAGGTTGGTTTCCTAACAACAGTGCAAGATTTTGTTCTCATATGTCTCAAAAATATACTGCATGGTACTTGTCTTTGTGTATTCAATTTCAGCACATTTTCCCACAATTAATTGTGTTCTTTAGTTTATTAACTGTGAAAACCAAGTCTTGAAGTGCACTTAAATTGTACAATACTTAGAATTAACTATATTTGCTGCTGGTTTACTTGAAAAATAGAATTTTCTGATTGAGATAGCTGCAAAATCGTTCTGACTTAACTCCCACAATCTTGGTGTTTACTCCATTTTCCATGGAAAATTTTATCAAGTTTAGTTAAATCCTGAACTGGAAATTAGTAAACTAGACACTTAAAAAGTGATGTTATGAAAATACTGTCACTATTTTCAAAGCAAACTTTTGTTTGTGAGTTCTTTTATCCACCTCTAGGATGCACACGATCCCTGACAGCTTTGGTGTTATTCCTTGTCCTTGTGGAATACACCAACAAAAACATTCAGTCCCCATGTCTGCAGGCACTAAGGTGCTGCTGGATTATTTTGAGTGAGGTGTATTTGTTGCAGATGGCGTAGGCGAGTCTCACCAGGCTCTGCCACCCCTGTACACTGTGATCTTTTGCTTCTACACTCTCCTTTGCCATGGCAAGGAGTCCTATCATCCTCAGAAGGGCAATTTGCCACCTCTAACTGTCTGGCCTCCCCATTATATATCAACGTAAGTAAAGGTAGGATTTAGGGCAAGAAATAACTTATTTTCCATAATTTATTTTTCTACAATCTTGTCATAAGTACCTTAACATTGCTAACAAGGTAAAATTCTATCCCTTTTTTTGTTGTTGGTCTTGTAGGTTTTGGATTTTTGGGGTTGGTTTGTTTGTTTTGGGGGGTTTGTTTGTTTGTTTCTCGGTTTGGGTTTTTGGGGGTTTTTTTTGTTCGTTTGTTTGGTTGGTTCGGTTGGGATTATTCTTTTGTTTGGGTGGGCTTTTCTGTTGGCTTTTTTTGTGTTCTGAGGGATAAAAATATAAATAGGATAATTCCTATTCAAGTGTCAAAGTACTGAGGTAAACAGATAGTAATAGACTTCCACTCAGGCATTATGATTACTTAAATACATTGCCATGAAAAGGCAAACAATCAGCAGAGTTCTTTAAAAGGTTCAGTGCAAATTAGTTTCTGGCAAGGACTGTGTGCTGTTCAAGGCTTCATTAAAGCCTTTCATTTACGAATTATGTCAGGAAAAGCAAAGGATACTATGTATGCTATAAAATGAGACAAAAGCCTCAGAAGCCCTCCCAGGGCATTGGGCAGCTCATTTTAAGGTGGTTCTGAGAACCATCATCTATCACTGCCTCAGGCTCACGGGTAGCAGCAGGACTTGGGAAGTAAAGGCATTAATCAGAAATGAACATTTATGTGTGTGCTTCTCCTGAGTTTAATTCTAACCTGGAACAGCATTTTAAATGTGAAATACAAACATTTATTCTCCCCATCTTGCAAAGGAAAAGTGTATTTGAGGACATGTAGCACCATGCTAATTCCTGTCAGTTTTCTCTGACAATAGGTGGCACTGGAAATTTTCACATGCAAATCTGTTGAGCTTAACCTTCAAGTGCAGTCAGTGCAGGATGAATAGATGAATAGACAACATAAAGAAATATTGGAAAGAAAACGGAAGAAAACAATGCCTGTTAATCAATATGCCCATGTTGAAAGCATTCCCTCTGTACTTTGTAAACTGCATTCGTCCTGCAAGCAATGAAACAAAAGGTAACAGTGACAGGGTGAGCTCTGACCATGCTGCCTGCCCAGTGCTGCAGTAGTACTGACCTCTGCTAGCTCTCTGTTCAGAAAGCCAACATCAGCAGGCTTCACCTGGTTCACACCCAACACTTCCTCAGGACCTCTGGTTAGTTCAGACAGCATGAACAAAACCCAGTCACAACACCTTGGAAAAAAAAAAAATGAGCACAGTAGACTGTGCCAAGTTTCCATTTTATTTAAAACCACTGGTTCCTGGAGAAAATATTTTAGACCACTCAATGATATTCTGCCTCTGGGGCTTTTAAAAAGGATTGCAAGCCAGCCGGCATCATGGATAGGTTTCTACTCCTGGAGCAGGCTAGCACAGAGACTAAACCTGAAAATTGAATTCCTGCTTCCATATGGGCAAACAGCAAGGGGAAGGTGCAGGAGAAGCAGCCACTGACTGTGGAGGTTTCACTGGCAACATTCTTGCACACGGTGACACTCTTACAACACAGCTGGTTGTTTTTT